>JAOVVB010243321.1:0-21618 GCA_028570985.1 Heterobranchus longifilis | reverse complement strand
TTAGAGACTTCTTTTTCTGTAATAAATACTTGTATCGGCGAAATTGTCATTGCTTCTAGTCTCCATTATTTTTCCTCGTATCACGCTGTTTTCCGCAAAGAGACAAACCATCGAATTTACTTCACCGGCCTCTCAGGTGTTTTTGCAGACTTTGTTGCTCACTACGTCGCCTGACTTCTTTCTTTGCTCCTGTCATAATTGCTACAGCCACTAGGGGGCGCTGCCTAACAACAAATGCCAGTATGGGTCTTAATGAATACATGGATTCATGTTTAAGTCTCAGGATGTTCAACAGATGCAAATAGTAGGCCTATGTATTTTTTTTTTGTTGGACGTACACGTGCGTATGTCTGACTTTTCCCCTCAAAAAACACTGTCCGCTCAATTTCATAAAGCACTATTAGAATCACATTTATGCACCAGTTTATTTTCCACAATTTCTGCCTGCCTCGGAACCAGGCTACATCTATTCATGAAAAAAGATAATATTTTCTATAAGATTTCACGCTATGGCTGTGTTACTTAGAGCCTCACTCTCACCAGTCAGCCTCCCGTTCTATCAATTTATGGTGGGTTTTTGGTGTTTATCAGAATAATGGAAAGTCTTTCATGTGCTGCGTGGCTGACACAGTCTGTATTCATTTTTCAGGGCCAATGGACAAGAGATTTTTTATGGCTCTATCCATATTTCTAAAAACCCTTTATATCATGGTATTGCTATGGAAATGGCCAGCCAGACCATCCTGGATTCTGTTTATCTGATGTGAGAGAATTCATTATTTCCTTATTGAAAAAGCAGAGAATACATTTCATACTGAATAAAAGATAATACTGTATTCTTATTCATTTTCCTCTTTTGTTCAACTGGGTTGCAAATGAATATGGATCTGAATGTGTAAGTTGAATGAATACTATCTATTTGAACTATATACGCATCATCTGTTTGAAACTCTCCCATGAATGATCTCAAAACGCCACCCTTTTGATGGCTGGATTATCCACTTTTGTTCTTGTGTTTCCAGAGTGAATAGCTTGTCAGGTTGTTTCCTGACAGCAGGGTCAGTCGATAATGACGGAGCACTGTGTTAGCCCCCCAATCAATGCTGTTTTTCTTACATTTCCTCTGGGGCGAGCTGATTTGATAACTCAAAGAAGTTGCATATTAGATTGTGCTGTTAAATATAGCTGTCATGTCGTCAGATGGTGACTGATGATATTTGTGTTTTTTGTACTCAGTACATCGACTCTCCGTCTTTTGAGTTGGTGGACTGATTTGGTGCACAGATGAAACACTGGAGCACCAGAGGGAAGAACAAAATGTTATTAAACTTTTTTTTTTCTCTC
The DNA here is from genome assembly GCA_028570985.1 of Heterobranchus longifilis. Classification (NCBI taxonomy): domain Eukaryota; kingdom Metazoa; phylum Chordata; class Actinopteri; order Siluriformes; family Clariidae; genus Heterobranchus; species Heterobranchus longifilis. Next base: position 20,274 of record JAOVVB010243321.1, on the reverse strand, counting down.
TCTCTCCATAAAATCTCAATATTTCATTGCTTTTCTATTTTGGGTACTTTGTATACTCCGACAGGCAGAGTCGTGTTAAAGCTTAATGCTTTGGATGTGTTGACTCAGATATGAGCCTGGACATACATTATATGACTATTTAAATCTCATTTACTCAAACGAGGCTACATTTTTCATTTCAAAATGCACTTTAGCACAACTTTTATTTCTTGGATGTATGTAAGTAAAGGGTTAACATCCAGTGAGGGACTTAACTTGCCAGCAGGCACAGGGCTCAATCATTTTAATGAAATTTTCACAAAACCATGTGCAGGAGCCAATGTTTCTTGGTATCTCTTTTGGAATATATATTTTCTATTGGCAGCGGTGGATTCACACACTCTCCCATTTGGCCATTTTGTTTATCCCATTACAGACAGGAGCTCTGATTCTAAGAGCCTGCTCAAAAAATGTGATTTGTCCCGATAAGCCAATAAACGCTCCTTCATCAGTTTAGTGTTCAAATCCATTAAAGGAGCACTCTCCTTAGCAGAACAGAGCAGAAAAAATGACTGAGTACAAACAGCGCCTCGAAAGACACTCATTGATCTGGGGGATCCGAGAAATAAGCTTCGGCTTCTCAGCTGAATGGCAGAAACAAAATCAAATTTCGAGTTGTTTTTCTGCAAGTCAGGGAATATATATCAAACAGGCAACTTTTCAAACTAAATTTTTAATATTTTTCTCGCAACTTCAGCCCAAGTTGGTGGCTTTGAGTGGGAGCAGGTGAAAGCCAGGCTCATGTGGGCAGAGATCACACTAATTAATTCAGTTAGGTGTACCCAACAGAATGAATTGGTCTGGAAACACGTGTGAATCCCAACAACACTGGAGGTCTGCAGGGTCTACTAGGCCTAAACTGTCTGCAGGGAGGCACACGGCGAGATGGTTCACATTAATTAAATCTGCCATATGTTGGCACTCTTTTCACATCCCAGGCTGCGTGTCCCACAGCGCAGCAGATGCGACAAACTATCAATTGTTTTGGAAATTAAATCTATCAGGACTTGAACATGAGAGAGCGAGTGAATCAGCTGCTCTTCCACTCAGGTTTTTCCAGCTTGGCAAACATCAGGTCGTCCAAAGGAGCCAGTAACCTGTGATCATCTGTCCTGTTGTTGGATCTTTGTTGATCCAAATGATAATATGATAAAGTAAATGGCGAGAGATTGTTTTTCCACTTTTGGGTGTTAATTGAAGCCATGGCGGCTTCAGATGGAGCAAAGATAACCTCAGATGGAGCCTTACAAGTTTTTATTTGGCTTCTGAATTAAGTAATTTCACACAGTGTTGTAGCTCACAGAATCTACTGACAGTGGCATCAAGAGAGTCCGGATGTCGGCCTGCTGCTCTGCTCTCTGCAGCGAGATCATCTCTGTCGAGAGCACCATCGTCAAAGGAGTTCTCGCGGTCTTTATTGCCACTAATTAGATCGTCGTCTCTGAAAACCCCTGACGGCCCCGTCAGTTCACCCTCTGTTGTGATCATCTACACGTTGAGTTTCGAGTTTTTCCCCCCTTTATTCTCTGTAGTAAGTTTGCAGTTGCAGTGGGTACTTTCTGTCGATAGCATCCTCGTGGAGCAAAGCTTGATGGGTCTTTGGATCAATAATTCCTCAAACTGCTTCAACAGGGATTAACTACCCCTCTGAGGGAACTGCTCGGGTCAAAGCTCGGCTCATTTAACAGCTAATTAGATGCTTTCTATTGAGCATATGGTTCTTGTGAAGCATCTGTTTCAGCAGAACATACAGTTAATGCTGAATCTGCACATGCTGGTCAGTGGGAATATTGTGGCTTTGGCTAATAATGAATGAGATCTATGGTTTCAAGTTCACTCCCGTCCAGTGTCTTTGGAGTTTTAGTTTTGTTTTGATCAATAGTGGTAAATTGCCTGCAGTATATTCATTCACTTGACTAATGTCAAATTGTCTAGTGGAGTTTTTAAGCACAATTCCTGTTCAAACCAGAGAAAGAAGTGGAGCATCAATCGTCTTTCCATTACCCGATCAATCACGCCGGCATGCCACTGGCAACTTCCTCTTCCTATTAGATTTCAAGACAAATGGTGCAGCAGATTCTCTGTTCATTACCCGCTCAGATACCAAACTAATGTCTATCTGTGTTTTTGCGGTAATCATGCTCGTGCTCGCCCTTGTTAATGTGGCTGCAGAGCGTGTCTGTTGTGTGTGGAATAACACACAGCCATGACGCACTACAGGTCCTTTCATAACAGACCCCTCTGATTATATTTATGAAATTCAATTACTCTGACATAGACAGATGGACTTGCTGTCAGTGGGGACGCTCGTCATTTGTTAGCATCAGCGGACATGTCAGCCCCGAGGTACTGATGGGACCGAGGCTGTGTGACTGGAAACAAAAGAAGGGAGAGAAAACCAGAGGAGACCCAGAGATCAGAGTTTACAAGCAGACCAGCACACTGTGGTCCTGAAGAGCCCGCTGTCATTTAAAGGAATACTTTCCCAGCAAAACATCGTGTCCCTGGCCAAAAATGGTCCCGATCAAACAGCAAAAACAGCAAGGTGGGTTCGGATGGTGACGATGTTTCCACGCCTAATAATAGTCCAGTCAGACCCAGACCCTCTCTTACAAACCAGGAAATACTGACCATTTCATTGCTATAGAAAAGTAAATGCATGTGTGTTTATTTTTTAACACAGCAACATTTTATTATTGACAGTGTATTTGGTTGTGATCCACTCCACGTCCCAGCAAACACTGAGCCGTTGAATTGTTGTTTGAACGCCCTTTGACCTGTGGGTGATGTCACGGAGAATACCTCCATAGTTTATACAGTCTGCAGACATGAGAGCAGTGAAAATATTCTAACTCCCACCAAAAAAGAAAGAAAGAAAGAAAGAAAGAAAGTGTATTTCACAAAAAGTTCCATATAGGCAGGCTAGCTAGGTTTCTGTTCCTCTGTGCACTGCTGAACTACTCATCATAAAGAAAAACAATTTACTGTGAAGTACCCCAACTTCATGGAAATGCAACACTGAATCGAGAGTACCTCTTTAAGATAAAGAAAAGTGGTTGCAGCTATACAAAAGACAAAAGAAAAGTGGACAATTTTCACAAAAGACAACTCCAATTTATGCTCAATGTCAGATACGTATACGGACGGAGCCTTCTGTCCGTTCTGTGTTTATTTCATCTCTATTTCTGCACATTCTCTGAAAGCTTACAAATACAGACTTAACGGAGCAGTACACTGAAAACCATGGGGGCAGTGTAGTGTGAGACAGTGTAGAGATGCGACTATAGAACATGAGGAAGATTTTTTTTTTTTTAAAAGGCGATGTATTTAATACATGATTTAATAGATATAGAAATGTTTTTATATCAATGTATTTCGTGGCCTCACAGACCACCACCGTCTACAACGCTGCCAGCTCTTTTCTCTCTTTAAGACATTATTACGACCTCCTCCACCGTCCTGTTTGTTGTTGTCAGAAACCTTTTGACTCTCTTCTGCCCTCTGGTGGATGTATTGATCAACAACTACTGCCAACGTGAAGGACGCATGACGTCCTTGACGGTGACGGTGACATCGTTTGAAATTAACGTATCTATTTTCGTACGTAAAAGGAGCAAAAATGAGCCTTAAATCAGCTCCGCAGTCTCAGGACATCCAAAAACATCTCACAGCCATGCTGATGTGTTTGTAGTCAGGGTCCATCTCCCTGCTGTCTCTACTCCATCCCGTCTGTTCCTTTTCAACATATTGAAATTGGATTTGCCGTATGCTGTTTCAATGAATATAAAATCTATTCAAATTAAACGGAAAGGAAAAGATACAGTACTTGGTCCTTTAATCCAGCTAGATGCCGCTCTGTTCGGTGCCCTCTGTTGGTGAATTATGGATGAGTCTGGAAATTAAAGCTAGTAGGGAATTCATTGAGGAACTGCTGACAGTGTTGGTATACCTTTATCTACCGTGGGAGCTGTTGGGGGGGGGGGGGGGGGGGGGGGGCAGGTAAATGAAAACAGAGAGGGACAGCAGTTCAATGCAAAGTATGTCAGGTAAAAGCCAGACAAAGAAAAGGACAAACCGCATGAGTCTTTGTGTTTCAAACTTTCTCCAAATCCTTCAGCTGCTGCACGCTGGGATGAGTGGGCTGAGAAACGGAGGCCAAACCAAACTCACAGACCGAGGCTGTAAAGCACGAGGCGTGATCCGATTGTGAGCCTGCAGGGTTGTTATCACACCTTCCTCCTACTGTCTCTGTGATACCGCAGCCCACGCCTCATACTGCGCTTTAGTCCTCCTCGTGTAAGAGACTTCCATGAGAGAAAATGAAATAAAAATAAAAATCCCACAGACATTTTCACACCTACTGTAAGTGGAGCCGGGAATGAAAGGAAGAAAGATAATGCCAAACATGGGAGGAGGGATGCGGGGGCGGCAGAGAGGGGGCGGCAGACCAATACTCACATCTAAAACAGTGTTGCTCAAAAAGATTTGGACTGGTTTTCCAAAACCTTCCGGAAGAAAGACTCTCCTCGTCCTCGGGGTAAGATCCTTTAAAGGAGCCTGGCTGCGGCTGGTGAGGACTGTGTGATTGAACGCCAGCAGATAGACTGATCTGTGTGAGAGCACCCTGCGGAGGCAGGAGAAACTAAACCAGCACTTTGCTCCAAACTAAAGCGCCAGCAATGATTTCACTCACTCAGTCTTCTTATTTAAACTATCTATTATCCATTTATTGGACCAAGCCTTTTTTTTTTTTTTTACCCAAATCTAAGCTTGTACAGCTGTGACATGACATCTATGGTGGTCTCGCGTAGCCAGACCTATCTCCACTGTGTCCACGCTGGGGTGCAGGTCTGGATTGTCTTTCACTCTGGTATAGTGGAAACAACTCCCTGGCCTGTTTAAATTTATTTCAACCAATCACAATCATCTTGGGCGGCGCTACGCCCCGGCTGCAGCAAAGGGACTTTGAGAACTACACGGAAGGAAGGAGGGACTTCCTCCGACCGGGAGTCTCCTCCTGATGGTAGTACAAGGCTTAATGCTTTACATACCCAGCCAGACTACATCTATGGTGGAAAATAATTGAGTACATTTACTCAAGTACCATCTTTACAGAGCTTATATAGCAAGTTTCAGCTAATTGTTTCGCTGTCTGGCCCACAACTTTACTGTTTTTTAGTTTTTTTTTACTCTCCCCGCTGCTCAGCACCAAACATCAGAAACATGCTGATGTGTAAATGCTGCTCCATGTGTGAATAAACACTTTCACTAATCAATTTAAAGGAACTTATTTCCGTGGCCTCCCAAGTAGCCAAAAGTTATTGCAGGTTTAAATCGCAAAATATGCACATGCATCATAATTAACAATCTAATGATGTCGTATATAATAATAATCAGTCACAGCGGACATTTTTCAGCTGAGTATTTTTTACATTGGTAATTCTACTTAAGTAAAGAATCTGATTATTTCTTCTAGGGATGAACAATTAATCAACATTTTATCGAAATGGCCGACTGCAATTGGTGCAATATTTGTTAAAGGCAAAATACCATTTTAAGTTAAATATTGTCGTGCTGCAGTGATGTTCTGCCTTTTCTACAGAAAAAAATCTTTGTTTGGTACAGATCGTCGCAAAAATCATAAAAAAAAATGTTTCCCTCTGATATTGCAAATCATATCGCAATTATAATATCAGTCAAAATAATCACAATTAGATATGTTTTCAAAATTGTTCAGCCCAAAGTGTGTATTGCAAATAGGCTGACTCTGAATATTATTTACTTATTAGTTATTTACTCACTGAGGAGCCTGTGAAGTACCCTATTGTTACACACCTCATGCCTGATGCTGTTATTACTCATCTGCTCTTTCTTGACTGCGTCATTATGCATCATGAAAAAAGCTCAAAATAGCCGCGGCATTTCATGAGCCAAAGACACTTCCTTAGAATGTCTAAAGCCTATTACCTCAGATTGTAAAATGCCTAATTACCCTTTGCAGTATCACAGCAGTTAAGCAATCACCATATGCCCTCACGGAGTGTGTTTTCCACCCAATAAGGCAATAAAGGACGAGATCAATTGAGCATTTAATTATTGTAAAGATGTAAAACCATGATTTAGATCCTGCAGACAGTTAAGAGAGGACTCCAACCCCAGTAATACATGCTGTATGAAATACTTGTTGAGATTCACGGGTGTCTTTTTGAACTGCAGTGTGTGTGTGTGTGTGTGTGTGTGTGTGTGTGTGTCTGTGATAATGCTGACGGTGCTAAGTTTGAGGGGGGGCTGCTTGCATATACCTTGAGGAGCTCTACCCAAGATGCAGCTCTGCCAGCTGGCCTTTTGATGTTCGCTATGAAAGCCCCTTATTAGGATCAGTGGAAAAACAAAATAAATAATCTGAGTGAACTTGCACTGGAAACAAATGCCGTGGAGAGATGCCATAAAAATGCAACAAAAGATACCACAGACATGCTCGAGGAATCTTTTCATAAAAAAAATAAAAAAAAGTTCAGATGCTTAGAGAGAGAGAGAGAGAGAGAGAGAGAGAGAGATGACCGCTGAAGAGCAGGGGTGCATATGGAGGGCTTGTGTGCGTGTGTGTGTGTGTGTGTGTGTATGTACTGTGTGCATGGGGGGAAATAACAGCATTTGAATGATGGGTATGACAGAGGCTGATGTCTGCTCAGGGCCTGTGTGGCTCCAGTAATAAAGATACTGTGGCTCAAAGTGGTTTCATTCTGTCTTAAATGCTCCTTAATCTCTCCATAAATGACATCTCCGGCTCCCAGTAAGGAAAGTGAAAAATGCAAACTGTTGGTGCCAGTGCTACTGGGATTTTAATGGTCGTGTCAATAGAGAAAAAGATGTATTTTCTCATCATTTGAAAAAAAAATAATAAAAAATGCACGTACTTAGCTTGTGGAAATTACAGCCAATACAGTCGCTCTCTGCACTTAAGAGGCAGAGAGAAATTATAAATATTGTGTGCAGTGAAAAGCTATCTGTAAGTGCTGATGTAAGTCTGATACAAAATAGGAATCGGTGATGTTTCAACAGCATTTTTCACGAGTCGTTTTAACTGGTTTGTCAATATGCTGTGTTCTTCTCTCGCCAGGCGCTGACCTTTTTTTCAAATCAATGCAGGAGGCCAATTTGTGGAGCACACAGAAGGGCAGACATTGTCCTCTGCCTATCTGCTGCTGGGTGTCACCCAACATACCTCCATTATACTGCATGAGCATACAGGTATACACGCATGTTTATGTATGCTCACCAGCACACGGGATGGCATTGATTTTGATCAAAGCATGCGGTTATGTGTCAGCTTGACAGCGAGAGAGCTCATAATTTGCAGACTTTCTGGCTGCTCGCCCAGATAAGGACCATAAAGGATCGACCGTGGGATAATGAACCTGGATGACACACCTGCAGCTGGAGGAGCAACTCCAAGGACGTCTCACAACCTTCCTTCGCTCCCACATGTTATTATGAGCAGCGAATGTTAAAGCTGCTGATTACAGACAGGCGTCAGGCCAAAGCAGACGATTGAGCTTTTTTTGACTGACACAACGGTGCTGGAAGGTCAAGAAGGTGCTTAACAAAACACTGTTGGTGCATATTGTGTCTGTGCTGCTGGATGCCTGCGATCTGATGAAGCTGTGATATTCATCTGGCTTGGATTTTTAATAGTTTGTCCCACAGGAAAGAGTGTTTGTTACTTTCTTTTTCAGCTAATTGTGGGCACCATGTTGTAAAGGAAATAATGAGGACAAATCCATAGGTGTAATTTACGCTGGGGTCGCTGGGGACATGTCCCCACCACTTTTTGAAATGGCCAATTTTGTTCCCACCACTTTTTAACAGCATCATTTGTGAAAAAAATTGCTTGCACCAAGAAATGTTAACTAACAAATCAGAGCGCTTTGAGAGTTTTATTTGCACAATAAGAAGAATAAGATGAATGTACTGTACAATGCAGTGTAGATAAAGAAGAAATAAATGTGCATTGTCAAAAAAAATACATCAACAACCGCAGATGATGTGTGAATTTCCTGCATTAAGTATAAAACAGATGAAACCACTGGATGAAAGTCATGTGACTTAAATGCCCGTTGCGCTCGACATTGTTGTGCGTTTTATTTTCGTCTTGTCGACTGTAGTAGCCGAGGCTACGCCCTTCTGATGCACCGTTATGCAATTTTTTTCTTCCCATAATTATCTACTCTGACATTGTTTAAAATCACCTGTTGAAGACCATTTAACAAAATGTTTTTTTCATCTGACCCACCACTTTTCAACACAAAATGACGCCCATGGACAAATCATGTGTAGCCTCTTGTGGTGTCAAAGTCAAACACAATATTAGTTGCTGTATTAATGTGATTAATGTGATTCCCAGCAGGAAAACTCTCGTTTCTCATCAGGAGGAGGAGAGGACGGTGGATGACGTGTAACCTGGGCGAGCCACAAAACCACCTGTTTTTTAACGATGGGTCGGGACATTTCTAGCTTTGGTTCTAGTGACCAAAACGGGTATTTTAAGCCAAAACATTTTCCTATTTCCATTCCCTAACCAAGTGTTTTTGTGCCTAAACCTACCACACATTAACCACAGCCTTGTCACAACAAAATTAAGAATTGAAACGTGAAGTTTCAACATATTCACTGCTTATGAAATGTATAACTGTAATGTATCCGTGGTTTGCAGAATGCCAACATTTATTATGGCGATTCGGTTGTGCAACAGAATTTGTAGTTTGTTTTCCTATTTTACTTTATTATGCTGGTTTAAAAAAAAGCATCTTCTTTCTGTTTTTCATACACATGCAAATCATCATCACCATCCAGCTGCTTCCACGTCTCAACGTCCCGACGCGACCTGATGCAAGAGCAGCTTACACTGACATATAAGAAGGAAACCACTTAAAAACAGCAAACAACCACTGAACATCTGAGAACAACTTCAGTTGCAGCAGGAAGTCCAAGTGTTGCTTCCCCAGGAGCTGTCAGCCCCCCCCCATGACCACCAACCACTTACAGAATAAAAATGGTTACTCCACCTTTTAACAACTTGGCTTGGTTGTGTTTTTTATCCCATAATTGTGTGTGAGCTCCTTTTAAATCTACCTCTGCTGTATATGTCCACTATGATTCCCAGCCAGGAAGTAGTTGGAAATATTGTGGATTAGTTCAACTAATTTCCTAAAATAGGAAATACGATTCAAATATAAATGTTGGCATTATGTTTCTGCAAGCCACGGATATGTTACATTTGTATGTTTCACTTGATTTGTATGATGCTTCACTACGGTCGCAGTTTTGTGAATTTTAGGCAACTTTAGGCAACAAAACTAGGTGGTAAGTTTAGAAAAAAACATTATGGTTTGGATTAAAATAAGGACGTTTGTTACACAAATTTCATAATTTCCATAATTGACGTAAATAACAACAATCAACGGTTATTGTCCCTGAACTTTTGTTAAAAAAACATCCAGTTTTGTGGGTCTCAAGCACTGGTCTGCTGCTGTCTGACTTGGAGTTACACACCATCCTTCACCTCCTGATGAGAAACTCATGTGATTTGCGTCACTTTAGAAACGTTGATATTGTGGGGAATGCTCCTCTAGTGCGACTGAACACATGTGGTGTAGTGTTTGTGACACTGACTCCTCCTCCCACTAATCTCCTAATCAGGACAGGAGTATATAAGAGGCCTGGTGTGGTTTGGCTCCTTCTTGCTCCTGCTCAGAGGTACGTAGACTGACAATTGATTGTTAGAAAGAAGTGACGTCATTGTAACGTGTTTCAGCCTCCTTGCTGCTGCCTCCTGTGAGTCTTCCCATTTGTAGACTTTCTCATACTGCCTCTTGTTCCTGCAGGTGCCCTGCTCAGGTATGTAGATTAATATTTGATGGCTGGAAAGAAGCTAGATGTCAAACTGTGATCAGTGTTTTAGCTTCCTTGCTACTGCTTCCTGTGCGTCTCCTCCCCTGAAGACCCATGGTGCTAAGTTTTTGTAGATCTCCACCTGCTGCTGTTTTGCTTTGTTTTGGTCTTCATTTTATTTAACCATGTTTGTATTTCTTTCTGTTTCTTAAATTTAGTGCCGTGGTGTGCCGGTCTACTGGGAGGCTTGGCACCCTGGGGTGAGGGCCCTTCACTGTCTGCTGTGGTTAAAGGCCCTGAGATACACCAGCGGCTCACCTGCGTACTGTGAGTGTGTTTATGTTGCTGTGACTGCACATGTGATGAGTATAAATGACTATAAAACTCCTATGTAGTCTGCCAACCCATGTACTATCATCAGTCCACTGGTTTGTTTCTTTTAAATACCAGAAATACAATTGAACTCTTAATAGCAAAATATTTTAATTATACATTAACATAGTTTTGTAATAAAAGAATGCCTTTACCATCTGCTTTTTCTTTCAGCAACAGATGCTTAATAAAGAATAACTTTACTTTGAATAACGTCTCTGTCCTTCAGTCAACGAGTCTGTGTGCCCTGTTTAACTGTGAACTTGAGGTTATTGGTAGCCAGTGGTGGAAGAAACTCTGCTCTAAAAGTAACAATATTACAATATATAAATACTATGTTTATAAAATGTGACTTAAGTAAAAGTACAAAAGTATTGATCAAAATGTACTTAAAAAGTACTCCTTATGCAGAATGACCCATTTCAGAATAATATAAATTATATTATTGGATTGTGATGCATTATGTGGAAGCATCATTTTAATGTTGCACCTGCAATCGTGCAGCTGATTTCAGCTACATTGTAGAACGCTGGGAACTTTAATCTATACTAATGCTAGATGTAATTATGGGTTTATATTTTAGCTAATTATATTTTGTATTAATAAAGAATATGCCAAGTAACTATGAAATAAATGTAATGGAGTAAAAAGTACAAATTCACTCAAATGTAGCAGAGTAAAAGTATAAAGTAGCATAAAATGAAAATACTTTTTTTTTTTTTTACAATTTTGAGGTACTTTGACTTTAAGTACAGTATTTGAGTAAATATACTTAGTTACATTCCACCACTGGTGCAAACATTTTAATTGTACATATTTCCTGGGATATAATTCCTTCAGGTGGTGTCAGTTTTATTTACCCTTCAAATATCGTTCCCTCTCCTCTGCACTCGACACAATATGATGCATATGAAACATAATTGTTACCTATCTGTAGTTTGCACTAACATACAATGCCAACCTTTATTCTGGTGACTGCTGAAAATATAAGCACATATTTAGTCAGCTGTAACACTGCACATGTTCAGTGTGTGTGCAAACTGAAGACTTTGCTTAAAGTAATGATTAAACGGTCGAATTAGATCGCTAAAGGTAATGGATAAGTAATTAGTGTAAAGGATGGATAAAAGCTGAAAAGTCAGCTAAAGATAATGGTTTAAATGTGTCAGTGAAGGGGACTGAGTTCAACTGACAGGGCGCTGGTGTGTTTCTAACAAAATAGATCGTGCTGTAAATTAACAGTGTGCTATTTTGCATTGCGTGTCATATTTGTTACCCGTATTGATAAGACCTAAATTTGTCAGCACAGTTAAGGAGACAGAAAGGGGGTGGGCGGTATTGAGTGCAAAGAAATGGGTAATTAGCTGACGGCTGACTCAGGCCACTCGCAGCTTTGTGCATCGGGGTGTGGATGGAAAAACCGATGAAGCACATCTCCCTGCGTGTCATAAAGCTTTGCTTTATGGCCAGTTTGTGTAGCCTTGCAGATTAAGTTCAAAGAAAGACAGCCAATCTTTTCTCCATGCATCTTAAATCCTGTTTCTCCTCAGCTGCATGTGTAGATCAATTCTTTGGCGAGCGCGGAGATATCCCTGGTGTCAGCAGCTATAGGGTCAGCTACAGGAAGTATGGGGAGGACTGGGTGTCTAAAAATACATGGGGCAGTTTTACCTCAGATTTAATAGTACTCAGAGAGCAGCATGACCGTTCCCCTCAAATTGCATACTTTCCTTCACTCTGGAGTGGCTTTCTTCTGCAGCATGAGCATTAAAGCTGGTTGCTCCCAGCGGGCTGCAGTAGCAGCCTCCATAGGAAGATGCGATGTTAGCATTTGAAAGGCAAGAAAATCGCAGTTAATCAGCGGCTCCTCCGTGAGTTCCTCCTCAAACTACTTCCAGCATTTATCTCAAGAGAGCAGCTCTACGTGGGAAAAAAAATGGGCCGCTGTCTGGAGATGGCACGCTGCCTTTCTGTTTAGACACAAAGACCAATTTCAAATGGTGGAACTGGCAGAGAACGTGCAGCTGTCTAATCTGTCTGACTATACGCCACTGCAGACAGCTGCTACCACAAATTATCCTGGTGTTATTCTTTTTAGGTTCAAAGTGAACTCAAAATGAGCAGCGTAGAAACATATCTGTTACTACAGACACATCAGCAGGATTGAAATTGGGCCGAAAGACGAACCAAATACAGAGGGATTATTACAAGATAAAAGACGATGCATATGCACCATTCTGTTTTCAGCACTAAAACTCGAGCACTTATCCTCTTTACTCAAGATCGAAGAAATAAAATCACAAATGTGGGTTCAAGAACATTTCAGCAGATGTTTTACTTGCATATGAATAATTTATTTTAAAAAGTCTAGAAAATACAAACGGTAAAATTACACTGACAAAAAAATGTTCAAACACATCCAGTACATAACATTTGCACACTTGCATTGCAACAGTTAATCGGTATTTACAACAAAAACAAATATATTCTCATATTCTCAACATCTTCACATAGAGATTAGAGCTGCTGTGCACTGCAGAAGATTTTCTACCTACGACATGTGATATTTTAATCCTTTTCCAAAATGCATTAGAGACACTTGGAAAGCAAGGCCTATAATTTATTTATTTTTAACAAATAAATCCCCCTTCTTTCCTGTGTCTCACCTTCAAAAGACGGAGAAAGAGTCCACACACTAGATTATGCTCCCATGAACAGACATTTATTTAATTAATTTAAGTACCTGTACCAGTGTTAACATTTAATCAGTGGGGCTTACTAGTAGTGACTTAGTTTGTCACTCGTAGAAATGACATTTCAGAAATGGTAATTTTTTGATATCTGTAAAACAATTTTGACATGTTACAAATATATTTTTACATATATGAATTACATTTCTACTAGTTGAAACTGATTTACAGATATCTTTAATTGAATTATAGATATCTGTGATCACATTTGTATTGGAGACAATGGTAAAAGTTAACTAGTAAATATTGAATTATTGATATCAACAATGAGCATTGTGACTAGTAAGAAATTAATTGTAGCTATCTTTAATTAGAATTGCTACTAGTCACAATTACATTATGGATACGTTGGCTTGGAATTGTAACTAGTCAAAAAGCAATTGTTGATATCTACTATTACTATTCCTGCTTGTGATTAAATGTTAAAACGGTTTGCCACAGTCGACTCTATTTCTCCATCTTTTACACGTTCTTCTGTCCAGCACCTGGTTTCTTATGATTTGGATGTGCGTAGTTTTGTAAACTTTTTCGTATCTCACCTTTTAGCAACATCACTTTTTGTCTGACTTAAGGTACCACTTAAATTGTACATGGTATTTTTCAAGTATCTTTTTTTCTCTCTTTTAAACACTAAAATTATGAGAACATTGAATAATGGGGGAAAAAACAGCATAATAACTTCATTACATCTGGATTCAGTTTTCAGTCAACACATACAGCAGTAAAGACTTTATTTTGGATCTTTTCCAGCATCACACACACACACTTGATATTTGGCACTTTTAATCTTTAACAAAACCATAAAAAGTGATATTAAATTACTTTAGGCATTATTGAAAAATAAGATAAATTACATTCATTTCATCAGCATCATGACAGAGAGGAATGTCAGCTGAAATAAATAAATAAATAAATAAATAAATAAATAAATAAGTTTTAAATCAAATCTACCATGTGATTGGCTGAAAGGTCCTGTGTTCCACTAAACTGTGAGATAAGTTTCTGAGCTCGGCAGCAGAGTGCACCTGCTTGTATCCCAGCAGAGCCAGAGTGTCGTTGCACAGATTCTGCACCGTCCTCACGATGTCAAAGCCCAGACGCAGCCTCCAGCTCTCCGCTGTCGCTCGGGAGTCTCTGGTGGTCGAGTACCTGTAGTTCCACTCTGACGGAGACGACACGTTACTGTTGGTGTTCTTTGCAATCCACATCCGCACCCTGTCCTCCATCTCCAGACCCACAAACCTGTAGATCTCAGTGGCCTTGTCCTTCGGGTTGAACGCCAGGTCCTCGTACCGCACCAGCAGGTAGCGCCCCCGCAGCCATGCCGGCCTTTGGAGGCTTGTTTCTGCAGAGGCCGCCATGTCCTTGCAGGTGCTGGTGATCTGCGTCAGGTCCACGTACCGAGGCTGCCGTCCCGTCGCGTTCCATATTTTCCAAGCGCGGAATTGATCGGAAAACGCCATCATGCGTGAGGCGAGGATGGCTCTGGGGTCTCTCACCAGGTGGATGATCTTCAAGTCCAGACGTGGATCTTCTGTCAGGGTGCGCAGGTCCCCCACCTCGGGGACCCGCACGATCTTTATGGCTACGTGTTCCCGCGACAGACACGACATAGAGGCCAGGGTGAGGTTCAGGGCGCCGCACTTCTTAGGACACCAGATTTCATCAGGCGGATCAGAGGCCGCGATGTCCCCTCCTTCCGAGCACACGGGAGGCGAGCAGAGGGCGTGGCTGGAGCTTCGGCGGAAGAAGGAGCTGGTGACGTGGTCCTGGGGCTCCGGGCGGATGTAATTCTCCATGAAGTGAAGGTCACAGGTGTACAGATTGAGGAGGAGGTCCCTGTATGCTCCCAGCAGGGCCCGGCGGTCCAGGGTGCGACGCAGCCTGCTGCTGGAGTTGGTGAAGGCCTGCTGGACGTGGTAGAGAGGTTCAAACACGTAGAAGATCCCCGGGTGCTGGTTGAGGAGCTGCCCGGTGAACGAGGAGCCGCTGCGCGTGGTGGCAAACAGCAGGATGTGTTTCCGAGGCGAATCAACGGGCATCCAACTGTCATCGCACAGCGCTCGCCACCTGGAGTCTTGAAGAAACAAACAACAAAGTCATGTGCTTTACATGTTTAACTCCGATTATGTGATACTGACGTCTTTCTTAAATACAACTTTAAAGGGACAGTTTGCCCCAAAATCAAAAATACATATTTTTCCTCTTACCTGTAGTGCTGTTTATCAGTCTAGACTGTTTTGGTGTGAGTTGCAGAGTGTTGTTGAATATAATGGAAAGAGATGCTTGTGGTGCTCAAAGCACCAAAAAATACATTTGAAAAACTCAACAGCAAATCATGACCCACTTACTCCAGATAATCCACAGACCTTGTTGTGTGCAGTTTCATGTAGGAACTATTTTCTTTCTGCGCAGTGATACGGTTGGCGGGTGTAGTTCGGTAGAAAGAAAATGGTTCCTGAAACTGCTCACAAAAAGATCTGTGGATTATGAGTCACTGGGTCATGATTTCTGGAAAGAGACTTTGCTGTTGAGTTTTTCAACAAGCCATCTCCATTATATTGGAGAGACACTCTGCAACTCACACAAAAACAATCTAGACTGATTACCAGCACCGCAGGTAAGAGGAGAAATATTGTATGTAATATTATTGTAATATGTATCTGACTTTGGAGTGAACTGTCCCTTTAACACATTACACAACCTGTTTCCTAGATTCAAGCTCGAGTAAAAGAGGATTTATTTCACTTATTTAAGAAGAGTTATTTCAGCTCATGAAAGTGAAAATGAGTCGGTTTTCGTCATAACTTCAGTCCAGGAGAAAGTAAACTACTGAATCAAGCCAATAAAGCTTAAATAATTTAGAGGGTAAGCATGCCTGAGTAAGTTGCTTGTCTGCTGGTGGTTACCGAGGGGGTTTATGAAATGGCGGATCTCTAAATATAGCGCAAATAGCTAACGTGTAATTACTGCTGATGAGGAGTTGATTGCAAAGGGGATGTTACGTTCGTACACAGGAGCTCGGTGCCGGCGAGCTACAGCTGCGCTATGAGAGGGGGATTAATGGAGATAAATTGGAGGATAATTGTAAAATGAATCACACATATTTCATTTCTCTATCCTCCCCACTTGTTGGGAATTCCCTCATTTAATGATCTGCATTTCCTTTTTCTTTTCCTTCAGTCACAGTTTTGATGCTGACTCTTTCTTGGCTGAATCTCTGTGCATGAGCCTTTCAGCTCATATACTAATATAATTAAGTGTGTGTCTGTGTGTGCTCTCTGCTGGTGCTGCACAACTGTAACAATACATATACTGTACATTATTTTTGCAATACATATATCTCTATATGCCAATACTGTACACACTTTATGCTCTCCTGTAGCGAGGCAGGGCAGAATGTGGGACAGTGTTGAATGGCTGTCGAGGCGTACCTCTGTGGTGTCTGGTCTGGCAGCGGTAGGTCCCCTGACAGGGCCCAGACAGAGAGTCCCTCAGGGTGCGGATGGCCGTGTACTGGACCCCAAGAGACGCGCACACCAGCAGCAGCACCGTCTTCCAGGAGCACTCCATCCTGCCCCCCCCTCTGGCTCTACATCCTTCACGCTGACGCCGGCAGGGAGGCACAGAGACACACACAATGAGATTTCATTTTGATGCATTTTCTCAGCTTCATACATGTGCAGCTCCCGCTCCTTTACGCCTGCAGCAGCCCTCTATATACTGACGGCCAATGAGCAGCTCTTGCTGGAGCAGTTAGGATTCTTGCTCAAGGGCACTTAAACAGCAGAATGTAAAGTATGTCACATTAACTTTCCACATTTCCCTTGCCACTTCAGAATGTGAACGTTTGTCCTACAAATTGTGTAACAGCGTCTTCTAGTGTAGTAAAAAGGTTATTTGAGAAAAAAGGAAAAAAGGAATGGTTCAACATTTTGGGAAATATGCTAAGATTGGTAACACTCATGTCATTCAGTAGGCGATTTGAAGGGGATGACATCCCGCTTGTCAGCAAAATGATGAAAATGCATCCCCCTTGTTAGGCTGCCGCCGCATTTTCAGCGTGTAGGTAGATAACTCGGAGGTTATTGTTTGTTTCCCATAGCAAAGAGACTTTCAGAACAGGAACACGGAGACGGACTTCCTGTGCGGACAGGAAGTTATAATCTATGGCCCCGACCATGGCTCTGAAATATCAGTAGCCTAACTGCGCTGTGTATTGATAAATCCACGGTGCTGTCCGTGGTGCGACGTCGTCCAACGTTGACACAATTGTATCTCTAAAGCTCACTAAGTAACAGGTTATATCTCTTATTTTTTACCATATAAAACTAAATGTGTTAAAATGACAGTTTGTGATTCTGCAGGGGATTAAGTGCGACGAGGTATAAACTTTTAATAAGTGAGCTTTAAAGGTGCTGGTGGGTGAATTCTGTTACCTAGTTCTGACAGAGCCAGGCTAGCTGTTTCCTCCTGTTTCCAGTCTTTATGCTCAGCTAAGCTAATCAGCTGCCTGTTGTCGCTTCATATTAACAAGGAAGAAATAAGAGTGTTTATAGAAAAGGTCAAATTATTCCTTAAATGGGACATTATATGAAAACCTCACTTTTTCAGTTCTTGCACACATACATTTGGGTATCCGGAGTGCCTACCAACCCACAAATAAAACAAAATAAGACAACAGTTTTTTGTGGGCACCGGATTCAACAAGCCATTCAGATTTGGCTCCTCTGTCACATGCCGGCTCATTAGAATATACAGAGTATACTAAGTACCTTTGCAAAGGTGCACCATATTTTTCTTGCAAGCCAATGAGAGCAGACTGGGGGTGAATGCAGGTACATTCAGACAGTATGAGAGAAATCATGTGGGGTTTTTGAACATTAAAGCATGTAGACATGTTCTAATAGAAATGTAAAATACAAGTGTGAACCTGAGCATTAGCATAATATGTCCCTTTTAAAAGCACATAGTGTTTCTTAATAACACAAATTTAAGAAAAGGTCGCTCTCTCTCTCTCTCTCTCTCTCTCTCTCTCTCTCTCTCTCTCTCTCTCCAAGCGGAGCAAACAGACAACACCTTTTAGCATTTTTACCATAAGTAGCTTAAACGCTTTGAATAATCAGCTTCAGGATTTGTTTCCTACAGGATCCACATATTTATTCTGCAGAAAAACATGACTCAAAGGTCAGACCTCTACTGGGAAATGGTAGCAGTAATGTCCCCATATCTACAATAGCTCCACTATTCAAGATATACCGTGCACACACAGTTGCATAATTGCATTTCATTTTTGCTTTCCTCTCTTCTGGGTAATTAAGCCTCTAAGCCCAGCAGAGAGCTACATACCCAGATAAATATAGCTGTCTTCACATGGATGAGTGCAGAAGTTTCTTTTGTATACTTCCGAGTTTTTTTGCCACTGGGCATGAAAGAGCAAAGGGAGATGTGATTTTCCAAATGGATTTAGAAAAAAAGGTGCTGCCATCCATTTGTCCCTCTGTAGCAGACTGATGGTAGGTAATCACACGAGATCCCTGGGCGCAAAGTGTGTCTCCATCACTCACTGAGGCAATCATCATCCAAACCACAGGTAAATATACATCATATTACTGACAAAAATAAATATCGCCTTTCCTGTTTGCTTCCTCACCCTCTTTCTGTCACTCTGTCTTTCTCCAGTCTGCCTCTTGTTCATTAATGATGTTTATGTGTCCCTGGCAGACTCATATCCTCAGGAATGTATCACACTGAGCTCAGATCGGCTTTTGATGTTCCATTAATCACAAACGGCGCAAAACCAAAGACATTTACTCTGTGGGTGAGGGGGAAAAGAAATCGAGCTGACATCATGAGCCATTCTGTTTGAATACGGCTAAAAACAGCAGTCGCAGAATGAACCCATCAGGGGGAGAAACTTTGTTAGTTGGAGACAGAATGACAGAAACAAGGACGCTGTACTGTTTGTTTGTCTCTTGTTTCAGAGCAACTTTAAAGCTGCTCGGTCTGTTTGTGCGTTTGTTGAAGGACAGGAGAGACGGATGAAAAAGCAGAGAAATAGAAGCATGAATGACTGCAGATAATGAGAAACTTTGACCAAGCTTCTTACCATCTCTAAAAATCTGTCAATTTGACAGTCCTGCCATCCATTCCCTACGTGTACCACACAGCTGGCTGACCCAGGCGCATCATATGATTCCTCAGCGGCAGGTTTTTGTTTTCCTTTCCAGATCGTGATCAGGGCTCAGAGCCTCCTCTGCCACGCAGCCTGTTGCCCTCTGGAGAATGAGGACAGATGCTTCAATGGATTAAGGCAATTTGATTTGCAAGTCCTCCTTTCTCCCTGGCTTATAACTCCTCCCGCATTGGGACTCACACCAGGAATAATAGACACTCTGTCAACAGCTGGAAGGAAGCGCAGGCTTCACATGGTCTCAGCTTTTGTATCCCTCAAACAATAACAGTGCTTACAGGGGATAAAAGCCTCTGGGACAGGATCAACCAAAGATTACACTGTGCGGTGCACGCTCCTCTGGCAGGTTGGAGTTGTAAATTCAGCATGCTGAGATAATATAGCTAGCAGCAAAAAAGTGTTGGAGCTAATGACATTTGTGCGCAGCGCAGGGAAGGCAATTGCCTCTGTGGAAAATAAAGGCAACAAATGAGGTTAGAAGTTAGTGATGAGGGTGGGACTGAGGGATTTGGGATGCAAGTGATTGAGGGATGTGACAGTGCCAAAGATTTTTCTATTAAGGCACCCTTAGTGTGTTCACAGATCCTCTGAGTGAGGCGGTTTATTGGCAACGTCTGATGATCAATCCTGGAGGAACACAAAGAGTTGAGCAACAGTAGCAACGCCAGGAGGAGCTTCAAGTCTCCAGTTAGTCTTTCACGCTCTGTTCTCTGTCTATATCCACCTTTTCCCCTTCTCCTTCTCTCCCACCACACACACACACACACACACACACACACACACACACACACACACACACACACACAGTGCCACAGGCGGAGAGCAGAGCAGAGCTGCTGCGGCGTGCAGAGGAGCTGCATCTGACCCCGGGCTACAGAGGAGCTCCTGTGATAGAGGAGAAGATGAATCTTGTCCTACATGAATCCTCCAGCATTCACACACACACATACACACACACACATACACACACACACACACACACACACACCCACACACACACACCCACACACACACACACACACACACACA
>JAOVVB010243305.1:0-21623 GCA_028570985.1 Heterobranchus longifilis | reverse complement strand
AAAATGATGTAAACATATTCTTTGTAGATCTTTACAATCATTTACTGAAAGAACAGAGCAGGCCTGCCTTATTGCACAATCCAAATATTCAAAACTTGTCATTTTCAGCGTGTAGGTTGATAGCTCGGAGGTTGTTGTTGGTAGCGAACAGACTTTGAGAACGGTAACACAGACGCAGAAGTATAAGGCTTTATCCTCGCAATGCTTGGTAAGCCCACCAGACTACAAGGATGGCAAAGGCATGACCAGCCCTACTCTGCCTCTGATTGGCTAGTACGTTGATTTGGTTCATTAGGTTAGGCATGAGGAGTGAGATTGGTTAAGGTTTGGGTAAGGATATTAGGGCAAGCCAATCAGAGGCAGAATAGGGCCGGTCATGCCTTCGCCATCCTAGGAAAAAAATAATATCGCAGCCAGGAGTTAGGTGGAGTCAGGCACTGCCAAGATGGTGATGGCCGGAGCCACCCACATTGAGCTTCATTTTGGCTCTACAGAAACCTATGGATGACATCACAGAGATTCTGTCCATATTTTATAAAGTCTATGGTCCAGACCAAATATATATTGATGAATTGTTCTTTATAGTGCTAGTTTGTTTTGTGTTCACACTAACTGGCACATTACAAATAAACCAAGAAATGTGAACATCTGACAGTGTTGCAAATCAGATCAAATGTCTCTCGCACCCATTTAAACTTACAGTATCCAGCAACTAGATCAGACCTGGGAATCATAAATATGTATTCTTTTGGGTAAATATGTGCAGAGAAAGGAGTGGGGAGAGTCTGACATTGAGGTCATGTTAGTATTTAATACAGTGGAGAGCAGCAGAGACAGAACAGTGTGAATGTGTGTCTCTGTGGGAGAAATTGAGGGTATAAAACCTACATCAGGTCAGTCGGTCACTCCTAGAGAGCTAATTAAAGAATATAGTCCTCGGCCAAGTTCAGCGCTCAGGGGAAAGAACAGGACATTTGTTGAAGGATATTGTGTTGTATTTGCACAATCACTGCATATGTATGTGAGGATATTTAATGGTAAACAGGGGTTTTCATGTTTTTAAGTGGGATGACACAGTATCTCTCCAGTGAGGAAAATAAGCATCAGCTGGATGCAGTGGGTAGTTTATTATTGTCTACAGAGCAGATGTTTGTATTTTAGGACAGCATGGTATATGTTTCCATGAGAGCATGTTCTTATTTTGTTGAAATTCACATCAAACTAGAATATACTATACTATTTCCAAAAGTTGCAGAGCTATTTAGACATTTTGTCCAGTAATAATGTTGTTAGAGTGTAAAGGGCACTTTCGCTGTAGTACCAGCATCAATTATTAGTGTGCTTAGTAAATGCTTTGCTTCGTTGAAGGAGCCGTTTGCAAAATTATGCAGAACATGCAGCAAAGCAAGTTTACTCGACTTGAAGCAAAATGCCTAAAGCAAGATCAGAAGCACAACTGACTTCTTTGCCCCCTGCGGAAATATTGATGCTGGCCTATCAGAGTCTCCTTTGATTGAGTCAGAAGGGATTTTTTTTATTTCTCTCTAGAGATTGTGATACAGTCAAATATGTGCGAGCCCACTCTGCCTGTTGGAAATGGTGCACATACTACTAGTGGTTTTCATTAATTTCAATCTGAATTTTTAGTGATATGGTAAACACAGGAATGAAAATGTCTCTCTGGAAATAATTGCCCAGCCTTGAATCAGCACAGTGAATTAAGTCATCAATCACACTGGACTTCTCTCTGCAAGCAATCAAGCGAGACTTTGACTTAACAACCACAAGAGGTTTTGAAGTTGACCACTTGTGGTAGGATAGCCTGCAGTGATTCATACACATTATGGGGACTCATCTACCTTCTGTACAGTATTTTTCTCTTTTTGTTTTCCATTGTGGATAGTACCACCTCAGTGTAGGTGGGACTCTCAGCTGATCGCCATAGAGACACTGCATGAAATTGTTGCTGCTGTTTTTTCAAACCTGGGTCAAGTAAATGAATAAATAAATAAATAAATAAATAAATAAGCAGCTGCTATTGACAGTAGCTTTGCTATTTAAAAATCACAGGTTTGTGCAGGACTTGCGCTAGTGATGATTCTCTCTGACCAATCAGTGTTTTAACTCACTTGGAAGCTCAACCGAGGTGGTACCCCAAAAAAGAACCTGGGACCACAACTTTTCCTAATAGAAAATCAAAAATGAGAGAGTCGAGTCGAGCCATAACATGCAGTGGAAATGCGGCAATAGTGTTGTATAGTTTAGGGCCACAATGTATGCCTAAACAACTGTGGCAACTTGATGCATGTCATTGCGCATCGGTGTGCTTCAACACACTTTCCCAGCATCTCTGAGTGTCAACTCACACCATTTTCACATTTCACATTCCCTCCCTGATCAGTACATTCTGAATACTATAACTTCAGTATTTCTCATGTCTATAGGTATATCATGTGAGTGCTGCAGGTATCAACTGACAAGCATAAATTGACACAATGCTACATGATGCAGCTGGTGTGTGTTGTCGGCCTACTTAAGTCTCCAAGGGCAATAAAATGTTGAAAAGAGAGCATGCATATATGTATACTGCAGATCTACTGAACCATATTTTGCGGTGCAATCAGTGATATTCTCAGCACATTAGTCGGTGAGGGGGTCAAGTCCCCGCCTTTGCACAATAACAAACCTCTTTGCTCCTGTGCATGCTTGTGCATTAAAATGCCTGTAAGAATGTGACTAATGTGCCTAATGAGGAAAAAAGCAACATTTTTTTTAAAACAAATGTTTAATGTGTTGTATCCAGTTAAACTTTGAAGACAATTAGTGACAAGGGAGATACATCTTGAAGCATTTAGGGGTCATTTACCACTATTTCCAATAATAAAGTGAGATAAAGAGTCATCTGAGGTCCAAGAAATTTTGCATAGTGAACTATTTCACAGCTCATTCATACTTAACACAGGTCACATATTTGTCATCTTATTCTTAGGCTACTTTCTTTTATTGTTATTTTTATTCTTCTCAATCTTGCTTTTCATATTATGGAACCATTACAGATGAAAAGCAAAAACAAATATGTTGGTGTAGCCGTTGTACTGTGGTTTTCTAATTTAGTAAAACAAAACACTGATTTATTCCCCTGTCATGATGACACTATAGGTATGATTATGTACCATGCACATCACAGCATTAATGCCAAACAACCGCACAGAGAAGAAAGGTGTCTTCCTTTTCTACAACTAATCAACCATTTGCCAAGCTCTTTTCTCTACATTTAATTTGACATGGAAAAGAAGATTAAGGGGAGCAGGAGGCATGACTGCAGTGACAGCACTGTTTGAATTCTTTTCACACATTATCCTCCATCATGTTCTAACAGAGAAGCTGAAGACATGCAGCAACAAGGTTAAGGAGCCTGGTCTCCTTTATAAAAAAAAAAGAAGATGAGCCTCTTATACTGCCTGAGACCATGAAAGACTTGAATTACTATAAGAGCATCTATATCTGTGGTATGAAATTGAAGGAAATTAAGACCTGAAGTTAAAAGCCTATATGGTGAGGTTGGGTAGGCAGAGATAGCTTTACTAGACTACTTGAATGAAATCAGTCCATGCGTGTCATGTGTCAGTCAGTTGTGAGAGCAGGCTTGCATGACAAAGGTGGACATGTCAGTATGCGTCCAGAGTTCACACGTTTGAGCACGTGTTTGCGTGTTGTAATAGAGGTGAGAGAGACAGACTGGTTGTTCAGGAGGAGAGCGAGAGAGAGAAAGAGAGAGAGACTGAAAATGAGAGAGAGAGAGTCAAGGTCAGAGAGTAATTAGGCTTTTTCTGTCAGACCAGAGAAACTGTCAAGCCTTGGGGATGAAAAGTGATTATATGGGAGTATGAGAGTAATTGAATTCTGTTGCAGAGTCAAGAGAAAGGATGGGAAAGAGAGGAAATAAGAAAAAAAAATGGACATGATATCAGTAGTAGCATTGTCTTTCTATTATTTCAGATTCAAACAGATGCCAAATCATGACGTAAAAGACAGCAACGCAGGTGAAAAGGAACCTACAGGCTACATGTGTACATTTCAGTTTGTCTTAAAGGTCATACGCTTTGTGTGACACACTTAATGGATGCAACAATGGTATAATGTGAAAGTGACACAGAATCACAGTGTATTAACACTAATCAGTCATGGCACAGATACAATCATCTGTCAGCCATTTTCTAATACAGTAGCTGCAAGAGCAAAACAAATAAATAAAGGGTGTCTCTGGGGAAAATGTCCTGTGAGGTCTGCGTTATGAGTAATGGCACTCTGAAAATTGAATTTTTCAAGCAAGAAAAAAAAACCATATTTTGCATGTTTGTGTAGCTTCCATTTTGTAATCAACACATTGCAACCTCTGTGCAAGCAAAACATCAATCTGTGCCACTTTTAGCTAGCTCTTAACAGCAGTTTATAACCAATAAAACCATTAGTTATAACATATAAACCGTTTACAAGCATAGTCTTATTAGATAGTAGAACAAGAAATTGCAATGTCCCTATACTCTTATCCTTTAAGCACCATGACACACTTGAAGGTTATTGCACTCAGAATTGTTTAGTATCAAAATAAAATAAATTAACTAATATTAGCGTACACAGTAAAAATTTGAGAAATGAGCCCCAATCACCCAGTTGACAAAAGGGCCTCATTATATCATATAATCCAATGTTTGTAGTATCTTTGCCAGTTCTAAATATTAAATGTTACAATTTTGGATAAGTGCCTATAATAAAATGCACATAGAATGTTGCATATATTGGGCCTACAATGCCATTTTCTTTGTTTGTTTTCATAGAGATGCACATTATCAGGAGGCAAATGTCCCTGATGGCAGATTCATGGCGGTAGTGGTAAAGGTTTTATAGGCCAGTTAATCGCTGCTCAGTCCATAGACTGTCTAAATGTGTAAATAAGACATTGATCCCCCCTCAGAGTGAGCCCCTTCAATAAATATGACTAATGAATTAGTAATGAGAGGAAATAGGCTTAGAAGGGAGGAATACAGGGAGGGGAAGTGAAGGGATGAATACCGAGCACAGCGGGAAGGAATGGAGGGCAAGGAGAGAGGATGGAAGCAAGAGAAGAAGAAAAATAAATATTCTATCATGAAAGTGTTGCTCCTGTTATTCTCTTTGAAACCGCTAAATATTTTTTCATTTTCATGCTGCAGGATTTATTTCATTGTCACACTATAAGTAGCAATATTGCATACAGTCTATGCAAATGATTCCCTCCCTTCTCCTCCTCTCCCCTCACCCTTTCCTCCCGTCCGACTCGCGCTCCGTTAGGAATTGAAGCTGATTATATGAGTATAATTGAATCTCTCTCATATGCAGCGCATCCATTTCTGCTGCAGTGCAGCGATCGATAGAGCTAAGGCTAATTTAATATGCACTTTATCACCCTGCTCATGAAACACTTTATCTTTGTCCGCAATTATACACTCACTCTCACTGTCACTCTCTTCTTGTTTAGGCATATAAACTGAGACCTGAGTGTGTGTGTGTGTGTTTTTGTATCACATGATGTGCCATGATTCCTAGCTTTGTATTAATGTGTACTCTTTATTCCTTTGTGATATTTATGTCTGCAGAGCTTCCTGGAATGCAAAAATAGTTGATGGTATAATAGATTGCAAAAAAAAAATAAGGTAGCCTTCTCTGTATGCAACACCACTCTTCCTCTCCTGCTTTCAAATTTAAATATTCTTTATTGGCCCAATAGAAACGAGACATTTTCTGCATCTTATCAGCGCAGTATTTCCTCTCTCTCTTGCACTCTGTGTGACAGTATCTTTCTCGCTCAACCTCCTCAAACCCACTATATTAGTTTCATCTCCACATTACGAGCAAATCTGACAAATATTGTCATCATTTTTTTATTTGCCATTCATTTTCAGATATTCTCCTCTTCCACTTACTGTGTGCGTACTTATATTTTGCCATTTGAATTCTCATTATTCTGCCTGTGAAAGATATTTTGGGGCAGCGTGGCGCGCGCTGAAAACAGAAACCATTTAAAATCTGTAAAATGTGGGGTTCCTGGGAGACGATTTGTCTCTTTTGAGGAGTAACCCTCATTTCCATTCCCGTCTTACTTTGTATTAAGTGAAATTATTTCTCCGCAAAACCTTGAAATGAACGAATTCCCTCAAAAATGGAGGGTTTGTGGGGCGTGATTCCTCTTATGTGTGTCACCAGACAGGAGATGTTATTTCACGTCCCACAAGTACGGGGGTATTTTGCATTCACAGCTCCAGCTCAAGTGTAAAGATCAGGGATTGAAGGGATTCTTTTTTTACATACCCCTGCTTTATTAGATATTACACAATGGAGAGTGATATGAAAGCGAAAGCTGGCAGTGTACAAAGGTCATAAGGAATATTCAGGCATCAGGCACCTTAGACAGCTGAGACTCCCTGATAGAAGTCTGGGTTTTATTCAACACAGACTGGTTTATGTAAAGTATCTGGCAGGCTTGTGATAGTTTCAGACACTCATTGATTAAATTACTGTTTACGAACAGTTGTTGCAGAGTATTCCCCCAGCTGCTCCCTTACAACCTGCAAGCTTACGGCTGACACACCCGAAAGCAGAAACAACTGCACAAACCAACTCCCCTCTGACTATACATGACAAGGCTTTGAAAGGGACCATTTAGCCATCCTGTCATTGTGTTGTATAACAAAGAAAGTCAACACAAAAGCATGTGTGGAAAAATAAGCACGGTACATGGAAATGTAGGGGCAAAAATTGGTGGGTTTAGAATAAGAATGAAGAATGAAGAATGAATAAGAATGGCATTTTTAAACTCGCATCATACATTAAAAGTGTAATGGTTGCTTGGTTAAATACTTCAAAAGCAGAGCTGAAGCTTAAAAACATGGTTATTCTTTGAAACAGGCATTGTCCTCCAGATTCACTATCACAGGCATTAAAAGCAAGGGAAACCCCAGGGGCCCTGAGGACCGCAGTAAAGCCCAGAGAGCGGCGGACGCCCAGAGAGCAGAAATGGAGTTTGGTGCTAACCATTTTTATGAGATTGAAAGCTGTAGGCAGTGCAGCTTTTACAAAATCACAGGCTTACGTCTCAGTTCCAGCCATTTCAAGGTGATCTACATAGCCCTGAATTGTCAACTACTATGCATGACCTACAGATTACCATGGATTTACAATTTCATTTTTAAAGCATCCAAGGTTGTTTGCAAAATAATGCCCCCAATAAATTCCACAGAAATCAATCTAAGCTGTTGTGCAACATGCTTATATGTCTGTCATTGAGGTATTTTATTTGACTGGTATTTGCAGGCATGTTCTTCATGCTAAGAGCAGTTGGTTATATTGCAGTGATTACCTGTAGCAATTTATATGAGCTATGTTTTCTATCTCAAATCTCAAAAGGGTTTAGGCACGTAGACCTACACTCTTCTATGTCATCAGGGGACGTTTAAATGAGCACATCTTCAACAATGTATATCTTTGTACACTTTCCTCTGTCATATAATTCAAATCAATAATTCAAACAATGACTAAAACATGTTTTCTTCATAGCTGTAGAAACCACAGTCTTAAATCATGCATTATGTCTTTTCCCAACAGTGTTTCCCTTAGTCCCACCCTGCTGCGCTGTGATTGGCTAGTACGATCGCTAACCATGACCTCTTTGACCAAACCGTAATCGCGTCCTAGCTCAACATGACAAGTACTAGCCAATCACAGCACGCAAGGGCGGGACTAGACGAAACACTTTTGTGGAAATTCTTTTTTGCCTTTTTCTGTCAATTGGTTTCCTTAAAAGGTAGCAGATCAGCGACCTCAGTCCAGGTGGCGGTAATGCACCTTAGCGCTGGTTGCCACCCACCATAAAATGAAAAAAAAAAGAAGCAACCTCAGTGCACTCAGTCAGACAGCACAGATGGCAGTGAGTGATACTGTAGGTGGATGGCAAGGTAGAAAAAAACAATAGGTCAGAAACTGGTAGGTTTAATAACTGATTGTAATTTGATCTGAAATTCCACTTGCTTTTACAAAATGATACTATAACTTTTAAATGCAAGATAGTTTGCAGTAGGTTGCCTCCTATCTTTGGTAGCTAGCAACCCTGAAACCACAGAGCCCCCCCCCCCAAAACAAATCCCAATGAAACCCCTGCCCACGGCATCAGCAGCAGCAGCAAGGCTGTGTGCGATGCCCGATGTGACCCCATCGTAACCGTTAGCCTCTCTGATAAGCCCAATCTCCCCAGCCAGCCAATTGAGTTGACCCCAAGCTTTGAGGCTGATACAGAAAGCATTTGATAGCTTCTGAGAGGTCAATAAATCAAATCTCAGCTGACTGACCTGATGAGGGCCCCCACTGGGGGGGGTGGGGGTGGGGGGGGGGGCATGGTTCACGGGCAAGCATTGTCTACAGGCA
Organism: Heterobranchus longifilis; assembly: GCA_028570985.1. NCBI lineage: Eukaryota > Metazoa > Chordata > Actinopteri > Siluriformes > Clariidae > Heterobranchus > Heterobranchus longifilis. Next base: position 13,166 of record JAOVVB010243305.1, on the reverse strand, counting down.
GCAAGGAGAAATATAGAGGGCAAGAGAAAGAGGTTGTGCATCGGCGGGGGGCACGTACGTCACACCAATACAGCCAATTATTCGTATATAATTACCGTCACAATCTGTCAGTCCACTTCTGAAAGCCCGACCGGTCTCTGCAAAGATATACCGCGAGGCGTCATACCTGATGAGTATTGACTTTCATGGCCAATGAGCTCAGGCCAATCTCTGACCGATCAGCTTGAGTAGCCGTAGGGAAGCTGTGTTTGGCAGGTTTAAGATCAAGGTCACGTCTCTTATTGCAAAACTTGGCTCGATTGTCCGCTCTTATAGTGTGCTTTTTATGTTTGAGGTGTCCATAATACAGAAAAATAGTCTGTGGGTGTTTTTTTTTTTTTAAACAAGCAAATCATTTCTTTTCTTTCCAGTAACAATCATGCATTCTCAAAATTCAGTCAATTTGAATTTTTCAGATAATTCAACAATTAAGTGTTCCTTTGAGATAATTATCCTCCTTCTTAAGCTAAATATGACATTTAAAAACCCACTGGATTATTTGAAAATTCATTGTTATAACAGGGCTGTTTTTCCGAGCTCATGAAAAGACCTTTTCACTGCACAGCAACAAAACCGTTTTTGTATAATGAGTATTAAAGGGAACATATTATGCTCATTTATAGATTCATACCTGTATTTTGTGTTTCTACTAGAACATGTTTACATGCTTTAATGTTCAAAAAACACTTTATTTTATTTTTATGAATATAGCCTACCTGTATTCACCCTCTGTCTGAAACGCTCCGTTTTAGCGCTTATCTCTTTAAGCCCCCCCTCCCGAAAAAGCCCAGTCTGCTCTGATTGGTCAGGGTTTCCAGGTCTTCCACATCTGCGTTCTTGGCGTCAGTGCACCATCATTGCACTGTAACGGCACTTTGTATCTATAGTATAGCTTCCCAGAAGTCCTGGTGGCTCATTTACAGAATATGGGCTGTGTGCATTTCTCTGTGGATTGAGCATTTTAATACTTTCACAGTGTTTATATAGCACCTAGACTTGATTTATGATTAAAAAAAAAAGACATGGAAATCTCACTGTTACAATATGGGTCCTTTAACTGCTGTTCTCCGTAAACCTGCTTAAAGCTGCAACCATTGTTTTTTGGCCACTAGGGGGCAGAATAACACCAAGCTGTTAAGGCTAACATGTTCACAAACAATTTCCTAACTAGCTGCTTTCATTTGAAGATCTGTTTGTTCACGTGATCAATATCCGTCAGTTCCACCTAATTCAGCTCCTGAGAAAATATCTGGCTCTTTAATTTTCAACTTTCTTCACCACCAACTGCCATTTTGGTTCTGAGCAGGTAGCATTTAGGGGACTCATCAGAGCTCCTCAAAACGAGCCTGGTGAGAGATTAAGATTGAAAAAAGCATTGCATGGTTTTATTGATTGTTAATACAAAAAATATTGATTGGTATTAACTTATGCTAACTGAATTCTCTGGCTAGCACAGCCTCAGCACCAATATTTATGTCAAAGCCGCCTGTAAATCTGTCAGGTTGGGGCACAGTCAAATCCTCCCCCCCCCCCACAGAAAATAGCAAACAAGAAGGCAATGTCAGACTGAGTTATGGACAAAGTGGCTGTAGTCTGAATATCTAACTGCAGACAAAAGATGCACAACAGATCTAGAATTATCCCTGAATTTGGTTCATATGCTGTCTGAAATAAACACGCTGTTAGTGCCATTGCTGCAGGCCAACAGTTTGATCTATCTGTGTCTAAGGCAGACTTGAAAATATAAACACTGACAAAACCATGACTCAGACATAATAATCTCATCTATATGATGGCATTCACTAACTTTGATTCTTTTTTCTGCTCCGGCTTCTCCCTGGAAGCCATTTATAATTCGCTATGTGAAGTGAGCTTGGACTGATTTATGCGAACGTGAATGGGGGATAGGCTGTGATTGAGTTTTTATGCAACTGTGTAAAAGCTATTAGATACACACACACACACACACACACACATAAAGAGAGAAAAAAAAAAGCGAAAGGCCATGTAATAGGACTCCTGCTGGGAAGGAGATTGGTCTAGCTCAGCTCTACTGTGCAGCCTCTCGTCCAAACCTCCCCAAGGCTTTTGCCCCTGTGTGAACACACTGCACCACCTCGCTGATTGACATGCAGTGTTTTCTTCCCGAGCATAATGAATGCAACAATCACGAATCAATTTTATTCAGATTGACATCAAGCCACGGATGAGGGCTGCTGATGCAGTCTCTGTTCCGGGGAGCAAACCGTTTGATGCCATCAGTGAGATAGATGTCTGCCGTGGAAATGTTTAGGGTGGAAATGCTTCATAATTGGTTACAGAGTAGAATGAGCGTTGTAAAGATGCTCTGGGAGGGAAGCTGCTGAGATGGGTTTATGTAAAGAGATGCAAAGTAGCACTGAATATTCATATCAGTTAATTGATGAGGACTGTGACTGCAGCTGATGTCTGCAAAATTTCATCTCAGGCTTGTTTGAGCTCTGACCACGTCTGCCCTGCCAGCCCATCTTTTATACTAGTCTTACGAAACAAAAACAGTAGATGGTGTAGTGCCTCTCAAGATTGTTGCTGGGGGATCTGATAACATGGGACTCTTGACTCTCTACAGCAAAGCAGTTTTGTAGGTGCTGGTTGACAATAAAACTACATTTCAAAATGTACTTATAAACAAATCTAAAACTAAAGCGTTGTTTGGTTATTTAATAGATGTGTCACATCATTGGTCAGGTATCGTCACCTCACATTGTGTGGGCTTATGAAAGATGTAAAACATTTATATAAATCAAACAGATTGCAAAGGAAATACATCTCTCAATAGTCAAAACTTGTCTAAGGATTTCTAAATAATGGTGTCTAAAATGATTTATTTTTTTAAAGGGCAAGTCTACTCCATTGTGCGACGTACTTTATGTTATATTGGTTATATAAAAGGATTCCTGTGCATACCAGTTTGAAGACAAATATCTTTTATCAACGTTGTTAGGCCTTGAGGAATAACTGCATATATGTATATATCTCTTTTTGAAAAGAATGTTTTAACAATGTAATATAATATGTGTTTGGCCCCTTCTCCTGATGGTTCAGTTTCAATGTCAGGGAGGTTTAGTAATGCTGTGGTGTCCCTTTGACTACCATGTTTCCTGTGAATTATGTGCAAATACTGCTATTTTACATGACATTGTATAATATAAATGTAAAATGTAATGACAATGTATGACAATACAATACCAATACCATACAGTTTTCTGAAAACACATTAGGCTGCCTGGATTTAATTTTTTGTCAATTTACTGAACACAACATTCACATTGTAAGTACCTCCAAAATATTGGCATCCACTATTTTTCACATAACACAGTGGTGTTTTCTACAAAATTGAGCTGTCAACTAATATGAGATTGACCCTGAACTCATTCCACATGAACGTCAGGTCCCTTATTCCACTGGATTTAACTTTGCTATTAAATGTGTCTCAGTGATGCAGAATAGTTGCATATAGAAGTAACATGACTGGAAGATTTGATGTAAATGCATTGCCACATGGTCACAATTGTCCCAGAACTATTTCTGTGTCCACAATATTCTGTTCTGAAATGACAAGCTTGTACGTGAATTGGTAAATTAGCAGCCTGCTGTCTAGACCAGTAATCTGTACTTCAAGTTTCAAAGGAACATGTTGACATTTTGAGCTGGGTATCCTACTTTTAATAATTAGAAAATGCTATGATGGTGAAAATGACCAAAATAACTCCTTGTCTAGCCCCTGTCTGCTGTAATTTGAGGAGGAAAAAAACAATTCAGCCTATATATTGGGGTAAATTCTTGGATGATCTTATGGACCTGGCTTTTGCCTTTGTTATCATGAAAACAGGATCTGAGTATGACTTTGTAAGAGTTCGCTCTGTCGTCACTCTGTAGATCCTCAAAGCCTCAGCACTGTCCCATTAATTTCTGTCCGCATGAATTACTTCCTTAAAATGTGCTAAATCTTTAAAACAAAAGGCTTGAATTATAGATTAAGGTCTTCTTTATAACATAAACACAGAATACTGCACATTAAAATTAATTTTTTGGTACATGATGTTACCAATGCAGAGTAATCAACTTCTACAAGACCTATAAGCCATACAATTATAAAATACTCAGCATACATTTTTAATTATTTTATAGGCCATGATAACATGACAACCCCCCCCCCCCCCCCATTACATTGAGACCATTTTCAGGAAGTGACCCAATTATTTTGAAGAAAACATGTCAATCTGTTTGTCACACTTTTAAAGTACCCACCCTGGTAAAGACTAAATTATAAGCAGAGTTAGTCTGATCAAAAAATTATTAAAAACATGTTTGATATAGTTATAAAAGTTTATGTGTATAAGGTTAGCTAGCTAAATATGGATCTCTCACAGAGCTATGGCCTGTACCGTGTACTATGTATACCCCAGGAGGATTAGCACTCACTAAGGTGTCAGAGATCCAGTTAATCAACTGCTAAAAATAAAATCTTCCACACTGTTAAGTCTGTAGACCAATATAAACCCATGAGATTTATTATTTGAGTGCCTGAGACTGGCCAATATGTTTTCCTGTCCATGTCACTATTCTTATATAACGCAAAAAAAAAGCCTGATATATTGCTAACAGGAATGCCTCATTAATGAGGTCCAAGGAAACTGGTGAGAAGGGAGGGAAAGTCCATGTTAACAATGCATCTGTTAAAAAAAAAACTGCTACTTATTTGCGTCATGATACGATTCTCTGTGGCAAAAAATTGACAGCACACAGCTTAAGAAATGTCCCTTATCCCTGCTTTAAATATTCATTACCTCTTCAAAAAAAAGTCTGTTTTTTTTTTTTCTTCTTTTCTTTTGTCTGATCAGAGGTTGCTCCCTGTCTTGAATTATGCAGCTGGGCATGTCTGAAAGGAGAGAAGCATGGTTGAGGAAAAAAAGAAAAAAAAAAGATGGTGAGGAAGAGAAAGGCAGAGACAAGGAAGATAGAGGTTAGAGACAGAAGTCAGCCAGGGAAACGTGACAAGCATGACCTCAGTGGTCACATCCTTCATCCTCTCACTGGAGCCCTGAAACATTGGAAGACTCCAGGAAGCACCTGGCTCTGCTGCCGCTTCTGCAGGCCAATGGGCCAGTAGAGGAGGGGGTGACCAGCAATGCATGACAATTATCCCCACAGAAAACTGCTGCCATTGGCTTCTGCCGCTTATCCTGACAAACAGAAAAAGGGCTCAAGATGTGTGTTTAACTGCTGGTGATTTAAGAGTTTAATAACAACAATAATAGCATACTTTATTGTCCCTTTAGGGATATTAATTTTTAGCTGCGAGCAGCAGCTCGTAAGGTTGCTCTGTCAGTTGGTCCATCCACAAAAAAATTTCCCCTTCCTTTGGCGGCCACAGTGTTTGCCTTTAGGAGGCTGAAATTTGGCATGGAGGTCAAGTGTGTGTGTGTGTGCGTGTGCGTGTGCGTGCACGCGTGAATGCGAGCGTGCATGGGTGTGCGTGTGCTAGCACTTAAATATGACTGAAATCGCAAATAATTCTTGCTGTCGCCACAGAGAGAAACCTTATTTATGCCCACCCAAAGACCCTGGGCCCACACATGATCCCCCACACACATGCAAAGCCACAATCACACAAAGTCCACAAAGTCAAACACACATACACACTGTTAAGCCTGTGTGTTTCCCTCAGTATTAAATGGGACTTAGTACACAGAATAATGGCGTCCTGGCTTCTTAGACAAGACTAATCCACTTTCATGCCATGGCACTCTGACGTGTCAAGCCTTGTTCGTTGTCCCTGCCTCATTAATGAATGGAAACATCAATTAATCTTCTTATTAATGATTCATGGACTCTATATGCTAATTTCTCTCTCTTGTGTCTCAAAATCCTCGCGGCCAAAGTCAACACATTGAGATTACGTACTGTACAAGGATATGTACTCTTAAGTGGTGCATTTTATCATCAAGCACCTTTCACCTACAGTATACTTGCTCTACTGCTGCTGCACTTATGTTTGATTTGTCACCACCAACCTGTTCCTGCATATAGTGTTGTAGGGATTTCATGGTATGTTTTATCGATAGATAGATAGATAGATAGATAGATAGATAGATAGATAGATAGATAGATAGATAGATTTGTGTATTCCGTGTGCTCTCAAGCGTATAAACTGGAGATCATGTCCATGTGTGAGCAACAATAGGTTTCTATAACATGTTCCTAAGACAATACAGTAGATGCAGGAATGTAAATCATTTATTAACATACCACAAACCTAGCTAAGAGAGCATGTAAATTCATGCAGTGATTAATATTTAAAAAAAGGAAAGAAAATGTGTGGTAATAAATACAGGACCAACATAATTAATGATTTATATATATTAGAAAACATTAAATATTCATTAATATGCATTAATAACAACTCAAATACAATTAAGATTATTATGTGAGGAATACAATAATTCTCGTTTTTCTTCCTACTCTTGGCATTCATATAGTTTACTGTCCCTGCTTGGTGGTGCACTGTGCTCAAAGCTCATTTTTCTTCTTTACAGCTAACTATCTGTTTTAGATAATAATGTATTTAATATTGTAATAATTGTTGCTTTGACTCCGTTGCTCCACTTATTTGGTTATTGATCAACATGTTGATGACATTCTGTGTGTTAACATGAAGTCTAATACTTTTGTATTGAGACACATAATATATAACATATGACATATATGGGACATACATTTGTACATATCTGGGGATCACTAATATTACCAAAGCTCCCCCTGGCCACCACCAATACTAAGACTAATATTAAAAGGTAAAACTCTGATTATTTGAACCACCATACAAACACCCTGGGAAAGTATTTTTAGATTAAATTTGAAATTTGAGTAAACATCATTTATGATCACTTGTCAATGTTCTGGATTACATTCACTCTGTTTCCTTTCAGTAGGTTTGTTCTGCGCATAAACAGGAGTGAATCAGAAGCAAAGTGTTCTGTATATTAACAGCAGAATAGTGGTAGAAAATGAAGTTGAAATAAATGAAAGATTCATCAATGCAATAAAGCCAAACATCAAAAAGTCCCTCCATTTCCCCTATCTTATTTTGTAATGCTAATCAGATTCCTGCAGGCTATCTCCCATCCCTCTGCACAATAACCAGATTATCACACACATCATGTAAAATTTGGTAAATCAGGTTAGTGGGAACCATGTAAACACTTTAATCAAACAATGACCTAATCTTGTTACTCCCAGTAATCATTGGTGTATACAGTGTGTACAGTATATATAAAGGTGGCACTTATCTTCAGAAAAAAGGGATCACGTGTGCATCACACACATATTGACAGATTATACTGATTATTTTGTCTGTTTATCACAAATATATGCACACTGCCACAGCAGATGAGATATCACACTTGATATAACTGAGATTATCCTGCTGACTCCTGATAGGTTGGATTCGTATGAGATTGAAGGTCCTGACATCATTGAATTGAGTCAATATGTATTAATTTGCACATTAATGAAATTCATTGATATGCACTGCAAAGAGTCCTTGCCTTAAGTCATGATAGAGTCTTCATAGAGTCAACTGCCGCATGTCAATCTGTCATGAGCCACTGGTGGTATTGACTTTTCAAATGAATCACAGGAAGGCCCATCTGAATGTTAAATAAAATATATCAAATATGATTCATACATCAGATCAGTGCGGTGCAAGTATGCAAGAGTGTAGTTGTAATGGCACTGTACTGGAAACCACCAGAAACCAGTGTCGCATTGTTGGTACAACAAAACGGTGAGCATTGGTGTCATAATCAGTATTGGGCAGTAACTAGTTACTAGCAGTGCAGTACAGTAATAATATTACTTTCACCAGTAATGAGTAATGTAGCGAATTACTAATAAAATCAAATTCCAATCACATCCCTGGATTCCTTCAGTTTGAGCCAGGTGTGCTTTCCACGTTTTATGGATTCATAGGCTGCAGAAAAAAATGCCACTTTAAAACCTTATGCTGTGTTCACATTACCGACCACATGGCAACATTCTACAAGTTATTTTCAATGGAAGTCGGCAATATGACGCTACAAACTGGTGATGCGATTCAAAAAAAGTTGAACCGAGCTCGACTTTTTTCGACGCTCCAGTGACGCATTGAAGCGTCAACCCATCGATTTCACTGTTCCAGTGTCCTCTTCTCTGCTGCTCTGTCATTTAGCTAGAAGTTAGCTGATGCTATGTTAGCTTCCTCTGTGTTGCGGTGCACACAGGGATGTAATGCGGCGGTGAAATGTGCAACAAAATGAAATGAAAAGGGCGCTCGAGCAACACCAACGGTTACCTGACAACGACTCTGCGACAGTGTAGCTGGTCACACTCGGCTGTTTGTAGCTTTTGTCGACCGTAGTGTGAACACAGCGTTAGCCGCGCTTACCGGCAACATTCAGAGGCGCACATGCAAAATCAGAATTTTGAGGAGAAAGGACGAAACTACCAATTTTGTGGGGTGTAACAGAAAAATAATATAATAAATAGTGTAACACATGACTGTTGGCAGTGAGAAATAAGTAATAATATTACTTTTGAAGCAAGTAATGAGTAATAAATGAACATTTTTGAGGCCAACACTGGTTATGATCATCATGTGCCTCGGACCTCAGACACGTTCTGTGGTTGATATTGTGGAGGGACAGATCAAGGCTTGATCTGTGAGTTGCTGTCCATGGTGCTGAATTTAGCAAAACAGAGCTGGCTGCTGCTGCTGCTGCTGCTGTCTGTGATGTTGAGCTGCCAGCAGAATGACTGTCCTCTCATTGTTTAACCATCACAAACTCTTAGGGAGGTCAGGATGAATTGTTGGCTGTATACAGCCCGTAACATCAGAGACTGTGATTCTCATCCTGTTTTCTCCAGGTTGACACTGGTTTCTTCACAAGCCACAACAGCGACACTGCTTTTGTTTTCACCTTGTGAATCTGTGTCTGTCACCGTTTCTGGAGACACCTTTTCTGTCCGTCTGTGGACAGATTTTGTCACAGCGATAGTGTCACAAATGTGGAAAATGCAGTCACGAAACTTGACAGGTGTGTAGTTGATATCAAACTGTAGGCTGAGTTCGAAGATGTGGACCAAGCAAAGCCACCAGAAGTCAGGGGGTAGGGGGTAGAAAGTAGGGAAGGGGCCATTGGCCCCACACTTTACACCCATGGCCTGATTTGGCATTGTTGTGATCCCATCGCAGGATGGTCTCTAGTTTAACGATGAAAGTGATTTTTTTTTTTAACCTCATCCTATGTTATCTTTATTTAGTTACCTAAATGTAACCATAGATTTGGCAGATCAAAAAACACTTATATAAGTGTCCTAAATGGGAGCCACTGATAACCTGTTTTGTCATGAAGGTGACCCTGTTGCATTTAGCAAACTGCTTCCAAATAGTTTGATTCATTTCCAAGATGAATTATTGGGTTTAATGGGGGGAAAGTTACAGCTGTTAATTAATATGGAAACGTGTGATTTGTGTTTCCTTAGGCAAATTATGAATCAAAATTTCAAAGACTTGGCCCAGCTTTGTAGGTCACATCATTTAAATGAAATTAAAAGAAAAACTATGAAAATAGAACTTGCATGCATCAGCAGCAGCAGTCATATTGCTGTTTAGGTGCAGAGAAATGCATTGGATTTGAGCACTGAGCTGGAGAAACAGGAGCCCTTTAATTTGCCAAGTAGGATACAGCAGATACACAAGGATTTTGACCTGGTTAATTGGGGCTGGCACATTTGTGGTAGTTACATAATACAGGATTGACACACTAACTGCGGGGAAGAAAAATAGGAGCTTATGTGTAGTACAGTACAGATGAATCACATTATGTGACAGAAGCCTGTAAGTAAACACAAGATCCAGGTATGAATGCACCCAATCCCCTGAGGATACAACCCTGCACAGAGATTATCAAGCACATACACACGTCTGTGCATTCAAACAGATGACTCTTTTCCTGCTTCATGGTTGCAGCAGTTAATGAAGCACAGTTGAAGCAAGTGAAGGGAAGAGTTTGCAGCCCCATGGCATGGCCTGCCTCTCTGCCATTTGCATGCAAATAACCACCTGATACTTGTGCATAACCCCCCTGGTTGTTTAGTATAATCCCCTTCTACTGAGAGGATTTACAAACACACAGATCATGCACACACATGAACACTTACACACAGAGAAAGGATTTTCATGATCTGCATCTCTGCAACATGATCTTTTTTTTTGCGGGGTCACATGATGCCTCCTTGATCATCCCATTGGCTGGCCGTGTTTGGCCTCCCGAGGCCCAAGCAAGTCCTTTAATGTTTCTCGTCTGTATGACAGGATAAGGGATGAAGCCACTGGCAAACATGCTCATCTGCATCGACGATATGGGTTTGATCCAGTAGCATATGCATGTGTGATTTATGCTTGTGGTATAAATGCATGTGTGATATGATAATGGGATAAAGCAGATGATATTTAGCTTAGGTGTTATAGGCATTGCTTCATGATACGACAAGGTCGATGATATTACACCGATGCTGACACCGTAGGCATTGTGCCATTTCAGTGCATGATGTGCCTCGTTTACTTCTAGGCAAGTCAAGCTCAAATGTATTGTCATTTATCCAAACACATAATGTCATTGCTCTCTGGGGCCAAGGCACAAAAGCGTAACATGGACGACACAACAACACAAACACTCCCTGAGATGCCTACACATATGTCAATAAGCGTAGGTATGGCTGCATATATTACCATAAATATCATAGAACAAAATACAAGAAAATGCATGCATAACTTGAAACAGAGAACAGTGTGTTTCAAATAGTTTGCATCTTTTAGATGAAAATAAATGCAGTTAGTATTAGTAAGTTATTTTTTCTTAAACTATATTGTCCACAGTGTGGGGAAAAAAGGGGGTCTTTGGCTTCCTCATACAGCAACATTTATTTAGGACAGCAAAACATCAACAAACAACCTTTAAAAGACACATTTAAAAAAATAAAAATAAAAATGGGTGCAAAACAGGCAGTGAAAAAGAGGCTTACAGAGGTTATACAGTCAGTATTCTAATTGAATTTCGCATTTGAATTACATGCTGTGCACATTTTTGGTAGCTCTTACTTCTCTATGGCAGCTTCCTGAGGGTGAATGTTTGAGTGTAGAGGTGGAGTAGATCCCTTACAATCTGAAAAAAAAAAACATTCTTTGAACATTCATATTTCTTGCTTAGCTGTCCCTGGTCTGCCTCAGTCTGTATTCTGCCAGATAATACAGCAACACATGACCCACAATCTACCTCTGCCAGATCCAGAGATTTGTGCAGAAAGAAATGCAAAATGAAGCTCAACGCACTATTGGGAGACCTAAAAAGAGCTAAAACATAAATGGGTGTTTCATCTGCAAGTCAAAGGCCTTAAACCCTTACTTTGATTTTCAGCCCTGAGCCCGATAGCTAAAGAGCACAATTTCAGCATAATACCGAGAGAGGCACTCCTTGAACATTTGTCCCTATAAATAATATAGTATGTCTCCTTTCTGCACCAGAGTGCCCAAAAGCATTTAGCTTCAGGATCAGCACAATTCATCAATGGACATGAGAAGATATAAGGAATATGGTGCTTGTGGGAAAACAAGCTGTGAGCCCTTAGAACATTTTCTTGGTGAATATAGCGTAGTGCCATATGCGCACTGGTTCCCATTCCTCATGTATTCTTAACCTTTCAAAGAAATTCATTTTAGAAGCGAAATATTCTTCATTCTAACTTCAACCTCGAGGCCATAAACTCGGATTTAATTTATTGTAGTCCTAATACAGTAAATGAACAACTATTTTGAAATGATTGACAGATGGATTAGATCATGAAAATAATTGTTACTTTGATTTGGTCAGGTGTTGTTTGCAGGGAAGAGTGCACATTACATGTTTAAGCATCAGAAGCTGATAAATGTCAAGGAGAGGATGTTTCTCTTTTAATTTGGTAAATTACGACATTTGTTTCTCCCTTGTTAAAGAAACAATTACATTTAAATGGCATGTATTTCCTTCTTTCACACACATTCTCTGTCATTCTGGATTTCCTTTTTTTAGCATGTGCCTTTTTACATTGCAGATATGGTTCTCTGATCACACTTTATAGGTTACATCTGGATTAAATGCCAGTGCATTTATAGTTCCTGCTCTTTTTATGCAAAACACCAGCACATCAGATAGGATGTGTGACTTTCATACAGTGCCGAGGTGAATGTCTTTGAATGGAAATAGTGTACGTGTTTGAATAATTCATGACTGCCTTTGATTGTCAGCTCTTCACCTGAAACTTTCCAATTGTACTGTTATTTCAAGTGGCATGACATACAATATAAATATTACAGTTCTCTATAATTGTTGTTCAGTGCTGTTACTGATGCCAGTGAATAGCCTGACAGTAATAATACTGACAGTAATAATACGTAGTATAAGACATATGGAAGTTGCAGCTCACAACGATCACTGGATAAATGATATGGTGAATTATACTGCAGACAAACCACACACATCACTGGTTTCTGATTTACTGTCACTAGTGTGTGAAATACATTAACATACTCAGATAGCAGTGCTGAAAATCTTGAACACCCCACCTGTGCAGGATTGAAGCAGAACAGTGTCTCCTGTGTATCCCCAAGTCTGTTTCTTATGAAATGTTACAGACAGACAGTCTGGGTTTTCCTTTTGTACAAGAGGTTGTCCTTGACAAATATTTGCTCTTTCATGTCTAAAGTCACTTAGTGAGAAGAAACAATTTTTCAATGTCAAATCTGATCATTATTAGACAAAAACACTCCTATGACTACGTTTTGTATAAAATGCTTGTTTAGAAGTGTGACATTTCCATTTAGGGCTACTAAATGCTTTATTTGCATAAAAATTGAATTTGACAAGATACATTTGAACTCAAAAATCCAAAATCAATTCCAGCTAACTCAGTTACATATAAGGAAAAAAAAGCCTTGTTCTTTACTGTTGTGGTGGACAGGGCTGTTTCTGGCTTTTTGGGGGTAACTATGTAAAATGTTGTTTGAGGGC
>JAOVVB010243299.1:0-21623 GCA_028570985.1 Heterobranchus longifilis | reverse complement strand
AAGCGACAATTCCTGCATAGTTTGCCTTTAACACTTTAAATTAATTAAATGTGTTTTTAGATGTGTTCATATATCAATATCTGGCTCTTTAGCCTCTAAATGCTCCACTATGTTCACCAGCTAGTTGCCAACTTTGACTGTCTGTCATTTGCTGTTGGGCAAATATCATATATAGTGGGTTTATATCACCAATTAATATAAATATATTGATTAGTGCAGCTGTACAGTTTCAGTCCAGGTTGATCTGTCGACATCTGTGGTTACTGGTGGTAACCGCAGGTGCATTTTTTAAGTAAAGGTCAACAAGAGTTCCATTTAGGGCAACAAGCTGCCTTGAGCAGCTACACTGTGTGTGTGTGTGTGTGTGTGTGTGTGTGTGTGTGTGTGTGTGTCAGATGATTTATCTTGTCACGTTGTTTTAATAAAGAATAATAGAGAAGACAGTCAACAACACCATCCGACATGCAGAACTTGTGATTAAATGTTGTTGAATCATTTCCTGTGGCTATTGCTGAAAAACACCAGCCAGAATCAAAAACGGGGTTGGTGAAAATCTTACAGATTATAACTTTAAAGTTTTGCAAAAATATTGTTAAGAGCCCCTCTTGTGAAAATCAAGTTTTCAACCATGTTAACATGTCTATATGGTGTTTTGTATGTATTACAAGATATACCATGAGTGAAATGAGCAGTCGACACCATGGCTGAGAATTTCTGCCTTGAAACTGCAGAGTCACTTGTGGCTGGGACATTCTATGGAATACCCCAGCCACAAGTAACTAGCATAACAATGGCAGCAGTGGTGGACTGGGCTTGAGGCCAGATCCAGAATTTCTTAATGAGGATAGAAGAGTGGATGTGCTTCCAGCCCCTTTTCAAAGTTTTTTTTGTTTTACTTTTTTTGTGGGAAAACCATGTTAAAATAAATATTAATCACAGCAGAGTATTTTTACATACTTTAAAATGTATCTGAGGAGATCTTTAAACACTGTATACTAGACACACAGATTGCTGAAATCCAAGATACATGTCAAGAGCTTATGATTCCTGCAAAATAGATGCTGGTATGAGGTTAAACGCTGTAATCAAAAAAACCTACACCTAGTGGCTTTGTAATTGTAGTGACAAGTGCAAAGAAAATTGCACTCTCTACTTTAGAGGCTACAAAGGTTAAGGAACAAACCTTCTACAGTAGGATTATCTCTGGCGACTTCAGAATAGCTCTCTAAGTATCTGAAGTTAGGCTTAAAGTGCAGCTGGCACAGTGATGGTTGAGCTAACTTAGTCTGACACCAACACAGGCTGCCTACAGCTGGAAACATGAAGTGAATATATTGCCTTGGATATGAATGTGTAGCTTTTATATACAGTAGTTGCACCAAGCTCAGTGGTTGTCAAAGTGAGGTCTGTGAAAAGATTTCAGACTCATTCTTTTCAATTATCATCATTTTTGTTGTTGTTTTTACAAAAGGCTCAACAAATAATATTTTCATTTTGAAATCTATAATATTTCATAGATGACATTCTAATATAAAAAATGTATAACTCTTAGAATCTGCAAATATGTGAAATATATTTCTAAGGCATTTCTCTTGTGTTGTTCTTTCACATATCTAAGACTATAGAAGTGTAAAAAGAAAAAAAAATAGGCTACATCAAAATATTCCAAGGGACATGCATGAGTTGGTATGTTTTCCATCTTGTAAGGGGTCCTTGGCTGAGAAAAGATTGAGAACATCTGACCTAGTAGATAACCCACAGATGGGCAAATCTTCCCAGCTCACTACTCTACGCCAGGGATGCCACGGTGAGGACATTTTCCCACCTGTTAATAAACTTGTGACAACACCAGTGTTACCGATTACACCACAAACGCACCACGGATGGCTGTGCCTTCGGTCGAGCTTTTGTTGCACGGCCCATTTTGGCAGCCGCCGGGTTCTGACAGGAGGCGGAAGTGCCCCTCTGCGATGCCCGCTTCCCCTCAGCGCCCATGTTAACCACAGACTGTACATAAATATGATGTTAAGAAGTCAGCGGACTACAGTTCTATGCACGGAGCCAACTGGTCTGCCCAGCAGCAGAATGGAGCTCCACGGTCGGCTCGCGATCCAGTTTCTGGTCTATTTTGTCCGCGAGTAACAAGTGAATTTTGCAAGAAAACACACTGATAATCTATTATAAACAATAAAGACATATGATATAAATGATCCGATTCTTCACTTTTGCTTTAGACTTTGACACTTAACTCCTCCTCCATTGTCTTGTTGTGAAAGTGAAAGTGAAATCTGACTCCTCTGTGCTGCTGCTGCTGCTGCTGCTGCATTGAGCAGACACAAGGTGGGCGCTGATATGCAAAAATGAACTAAATGGGTTTTATTTATATTTTCAAAAAGCAAGCGGTGGGGGCGGTGGGCAAGTAATGTAATCGGTGTATGCGCCAACACCGTGTAACACCGACTACCGCAGCAAGCCTACTCCTCTCTGGTGGTGGGCATATAGGGTTTTACATTTTACATTTTAGTCTATGAAAACAAGAGCAAAAATCACTAAACTAAAAAGAATTTACCCGAACAGACTTCTTCAGAGGGATGAAATATAATTTATAATTGATGTCATCTAAGACCACCTGGGTCTACATCTGGATATCTTCGGCTCATACACTCCTTTTTTCCTCTCCACCCTGCAGTGACCTCGTGTGATTCCACCGCCCTCTCTCTCTCTCTCTACATATTCCTCTCGCTCTCCATCCTAACTTTGGCGTGCTGTTAAACAACCTGACTTGGCTGAGTGAGAACTTGGAGACGGGAGTAGTTGAACCAGCCTCCCTCTGTGCCTTAAGCAGAGCTGAAGAAACCTGTGCAACTGCCACAGAGCATTAGCTACAAAGTTAACCACTACTGACTCACTCATCGGTTCTACCCTGCGCCGACATCCACAGCCATAAAATGAGACACAGAAATTCTTCTCTGTGTGTGTCTCCTGCATCAGGATGAAGGATTTGACACTCAGAGACAGTTAACTACAGAGCAGAGCAGGCTAGGCCCTGAGCACTGAATGGGGGAGCTTGATGTGTTTATGAGTTACAGTCCATGTGATCTTGGTGCTGCATTCAGCACTGTGTACACTGAAGTCACTGTTGTGTGGCACTAGGGTGTTGGCTTTTTATTTTCTCGCTACAAATGCGTCTGTGATATACCTTTGCGTCATTGCACTATTAAAAAAATAATTCTGAAATAGTTGCATTAAAAGCAACACATTTCTACTCACGTACAACCAAAGCATCATCACAGTGTACTCTATGATTCATAATAACCTACAACCTTATTAGTTGTCATTAAATCCTATTTGTGATTCCATTACACCAAACAGGTACAGAAGCACACATTTGTTTAGTTGGATCCTTGTTTATTCTGTGTAAATAATGGCTATTTACACAGCCATGATTATTCAGCTTTGAGAGATCAAATGGAAATCGATGCAGCACGGAGGTCTGGTTAACTTTGGCAACTGGTGGTCTAAATTTGTTGAAATTTTTATGGCATTCAATCAAAACCACAAGGATCTTACTAATGATAACAGCTGAAGGATGGCTCCGAATATTATAACCTTTGAACGGACTCAATTCAGCATGTCCTTTCTATTTACTGAATATAATGTCCATAAAACCGAGCAACAGTGTAGTTGTTATGTATTTCAACGTGTTCTCGTTCCAAACTCGTCACGTGTGGACGCATTGTCAGGACCCCTTGCCGTCACTATTGAACGCAATGTGTAGCCCTAGTTGGGAATGAGACCGGTCTGGTAATTTGCACCAGATATTACGGAAGTGTATTGGAAGTGTAACAGATCAGGATCACATTATAATGTGAAAAGTTTATTGTTATAACAACATGTTTTTCATGGCATTTCACATTATTATGACATACAAACATTTAATTATATAACAAGAAACTTCCCTTGTTATATATAACAAGTGTTTATCTTGTTATAACATGAAACGTGTCATGTTAGAATGTGATAATTTAGCCTATATAGTTATAACATGAAACTCATGACTGAATGAGGAAACGGTGTGCAGAGAACACGAATCATTCACATGATTTTATTAAGCTATAAGAACATAAGTTATCACGCTTTAAGTGGCAACCTGCGGTGCTGAAAAAAGAAGCCAACATGGAAGTGCCAAAAACTGCAGTTCCTCCAATGGCCACTTGAGGCTGGCTCCAAAATGAGTCAATCCCCATAGACCCCCATGTTAAAATGCCAAACTTTACAGCAGAAATAAACATGTTCACAGCCTGGCACAAAAATCTGTTTTGGATTTCCCCAACTGTACAGGGGGTGAACTTTTCTACAACTCTTCATTATTTATATAACTCACCTGTTATTGAATTATATTAAGGCTTAAAGGTATGCATAATTAAGGGCACACCGATTTGAGTGACAGGTGGGTGTCAGGTCCTGCCAAGATGGCATTAGCCGGAGCCACCCCACTTTATTTTGACTCTTCAGAAACCTATAGGGTGACGTCACAGAGACTACGTCCATATTTTATACAGTCTATGGTTTTAACATGAAACTATATTGCTATATCAAGAAAAGTTTATTGTTATAAAGTGATAAGTTTGTATGTACACTTTTCACTAGGACTCAAATAAATACATAGTACATCCCTTGACAGATTGTGTCTGTATTGTCACATCAGCGTAGGCACAAAGCAATGTGACCAATTAATTTGCATCAATAGCTCTGTAAACTTAAAAAGAAATAGTTGTTTCTTCTTATTACAGTATATCTCATAGCACCTTCCTTTTTCTTTGCTTATCCCTTCTAACAATACATTGGATTGTATTTATCCATCTGTTAATAGAAATAAAGTATCATGAGGGTGTTAATCTAATAAATTTAGGTTGGAAATATGCAACTAATCTGCATGTTAA
The DNA here is from genome assembly GCA_028570985.1 of Heterobranchus longifilis. NCBI lineage: Eukaryota > Metazoa > Chordata > Actinopteri > Siluriformes > Clariidae > Heterobranchus > Heterobranchus longifilis. Next base: position 16,680 of record JAOVVB010243299.1, on the reverse strand, counting down.
ATTCACAAGCTTTTACATTATCACAATCTCTTGTTAAAAGCTGAATTCAACTGACTGGAAAATTAGGGAAGTGCTATAAAGTGCTAAAACCTAATGACATGGGCAACAACTGATTAGTCTGATACTGCAGCTTAAAGGGTATCTGTATGCATAGTAGCTGCTGTTTAAAGACAATGAAACAATAAAAGGCAATGCACAGCAATATCTCTCACTACTCTAACCAGCATTTTTAAGTCATGACCTGAAATTGATTGAAAGGGCTTTGCTTATTGTAGACCACACTAATAAGCATGTTCCAGTATAACATAATCTAATTGTGACTTAAATAGTAAGAGAAGAACATTTTGTAATCTCTACTTGTGCTAAATCACTTGACAAGGTAACTTGTAACCTCACCCAAAAGCAGCAGATGTTCATGTCACTTGATAATGGGAAGAACGTGATAAGGAAATGATGCTGAAGCATCATGGCAAGGTGTTGACAGTGCTACCAAATATCGCTATCGACACCCTGCGCTGACAGTATGTGCCAGCCGTCATGGTGTTTCACATGCACACCAGACATACTTACGGAAGCCCAGAGAAGGAAGGTGAAAAAGTATGAAATATCTACTGAAGAGCCTTGCAAAATATATGTTTTAATATATTTCACAAGGATTTAATGTGTTGTATGGGTACATGCTTTACATATTCATGTACATTCTGTACACGCACTGACATAATTGCATTCAGAGTTAGGGTAGACGAACAACCAATGCAACCGCTTTAATGCCTTGCAAATTCTAGTTTAAAATCTACAGTAAATATATAGTAGGGACAGTATGACTGGTTCTGCATACACTGCAGTTTATGACCTGTACTAAACAAAATGAAGGTGAAATATTCTAAGCACACCCAGCCTGTATGTGATAGTACAGCCACAGAGTGAGAGGAAAGGTGGGAGAGAGAGAGAGAGAGAGAGAGAGAGAGAGAGAGAGAGAGAGAGAGGACGACACGCAGAAAAGGGCCACAGGTCAGAATTGAACCCAAAGGACTGCAAGAACGCTGTAAGCTAGAGGACGTCCCAACATCTGCATATATATTTAATGAGAATATATGTATGTCATATAAATCCATAACTGTACGGCACAGAGCCCTTTTCTACTAATGCATCAATTACTATGGACAATCAAAGCTTCTTCTTAGAATCCTCATTATAGCACACTACCTTGGATTTGTAAAACATCCAGTACACACACCTGCTGTTTTGCCATTTCACCCATCAAGAAATTAATAACTAACTTCTTTTTTTTTTTCTGAGAGGACAGTCACAATGAGAGTAAGCTCAAGCCTTAATAATGAATTTTATGGTCAATGATCTTAACAACAATTATTTCTGATGCAACTAATCATCTGGAAAATAAGAATCACCCGGACATTTTTCCATTTGTTTTGTTGCCAAGCAGCCAGCAATTTCCCTCCAACAGTTTCTAGTGAAAGCAAGGCGCCAGCGTAATGCATAGTGGTGGATAGTGTGTCACAGTGCATAATTTGTTTTTGTTTGTATGTGATCGCCTGCCTGTTTGCATTTTGGGAGACTGTGACAGAAAAGGAACACTTCTCTCTGTGTGTTTTGGTTTTTTTCATTGATGGAAAACCATTCAGCCAAAATGTAAATGTACAAAAGCAGCATTATATGTTTATGTACAGTAGCAGAGGGGCGGTTTTCAGCATTGTTGAAGTTCTAGAAATTATGCATTTTATTTTCACCTTTATTGTGAATATGCAGCACGATAGAGACCAGATTTTCATCAACAGAGAGATGAAAAAAACATGAGGACATGAGAGACATAAAGATGAAAAAGGAATGAATTAATGGACCAGAAGACATTTGATGGCTTTCATCAAGATCTTTTCTTATCTTTTCTTTAGGTTTAAAACATTGATTGAATATCCTAACTGATGAAGACCGTTATGATACAATAATGGTGCTGAAAGAACTGAACAGTTTTCAAAGCAGAAATGCTCAGCCATGGTGTTGACTGCTCATTTCACTCACGATATCTTGTAGCATATAAAAAAATTACCATATAGACATGTTAACAAGGTCAAAAACTTGTTTTTCACTGGAGGGGCTCTTTAAGTGAAAAAGCACAGGGAGATCCATTCCTTAAATAGCTTATTCAGCTTCTTTTTGTATTTGTTTAATTATTCCCTTATATAAGGGGCAAACCCACACTACCACTTTGGGTTAGCATGCTCCACCCTTTGCTCATTTTTGCATTAGCCGGGAGTTAAGCGGCGTCAGGCACTGCCAAGATGGCGACGGCCGGAGCCACCCACACTGAGCTTAATTTCGGCTCTTCAGAAACCGATGGGTGACGTCACGGCACTGCGTCCATATTTTATACAGTCTATGCCTATTGCCTACCAGTAGGTACCCTGGGTCGATCTTTGACTCGTTTCTTATAAACACACTTATAAAGACCCACTGAAATATACTGACATAGTCTGCTTTCCTCACATCTCACTGGAAATGTGAGCAAAATCAAATAACACTGAAATGAAAATATTCACTGCAGGATAGCAGAATGTCTCTGACCTGTTTTAGTGTATATTTGAAAACAGTGACAGATCCTTTTTCTTGCCTTTGTAAAATGTATTTGAAATAATACGCATAAGTAATACAACTCAAACTGTATCTTGCTGGGTCTGCATAAATGCAGTAGTAGGAGCAAATCAAGAACAATCATGGTCAGTGTAGTATAGTTTTATCGCCACTTATCCCATGGATGTAGCCTATAAAAACATAGAAGATCCAATTATGGTGGCCCATTCATGGCATAAATAAGGTTGGAAGTGTCTATCGTCCCCTATAATCATAATTCACACACATTAATGTCTGTTGTTTCTGTTGTACAGCTGTTTTAGAACAACCCTCTAAGCCCAAGAGCATCACCTGACCCCCAGTTACAACTTTGGCCACTAAGCTTCTGTGCACACACAGGGGCTATTCCTGGGAAATTGGCTTATTCATGTCTGGTTCAGAAACAAAGATAGCAAAAGCTAAACTAGTACAGTAGTGCTTCATCGGTTTTCTCATTTTACTGCTGGATTTCCAAGTGATCGTAGTTCAGATGAGACCAGAGGTTGCAGTGATCTTGTTCATGTCCAAAACTCCTTCAAATAGATACATCCAACACTCATACCCTATACTTGGTGCTCCATCTTTTCAGCTGGACAGGCCTCTTGGTTTGACGTTACTGGTGTTGTTTCCTGGTTTGACAGGTGGCTTAAATACAACACTTTCCATGCTGCTAAGCTCTCCGCTGAACAATAAGTAAGGCTTTCTCAAGATCTCCCGTAGAGTACCACTGTCTATTGTTAGATCAAATGAAGCCTCCCCGCAATTTCTGGCCTATACCTGCACAGGAGGGTCCCCTTAAATAATGTACAATGGCAGCAATGTTGACTTTTTCTTATGTTCCAGTAAAATATGGAGAGCTCTTAGGAAGCCTCAACAAAACCCATTGCTTGAAGGAGCAGTGTGTAGGATTTAGGGGGATATATTGGCAGAAATTGAATATAATATTCAGAACTATGTTTTCATTAGTGCATATTCACCTGAAACTAAGAATTGTTGTGTTTTTGTTAGCTCCACAGAGTCCGCCATGTTGTACTGCCATGTTTCTACAGTAGCCCAGAATGGACAAACTAAACACTGGCTCTAGACAGGGCCTTTCACGTTTACATGCTTGGAAAGGGAGGGTGAGCAGAGTGCAACCTCATTACTAAATGTCACTAAATCCTACACACTGCTACTTTAAGTGTTTCAGTATCATCACTAAATGAATGTCAGCGTTATCTTCCCTTCGCACAATAACGCCAGACATTGGTGTTACCCAGTATCGGTCATGACTGTGTGAAATGGATAAAGTATGTGCTGCATCCTAACTATCAGCATCAAACTCACTTTGATCTTCCTGCCTATGTTCCATTTTTCTATTTTGTTTTCTTTTTTGGTTTTCTCTTTCTCTACGCACTTCTTCTGTGACCCACTCAGCCACAGCTTCTGTAGTCTAAGTACTTACACCAACAGCCCGAGGCAGGATGCCTTGATTTCCCACAGCGGGAGAAAAGCTTACTTGTGATGGCCATGCCTTTTATACCGGTGGTCAGGTTGTGGAGATAGATTGATGTTCTCAACTGCTGATCTTCTCTAGCCATCATCCCCACTGGCATATTAATCTGTATAGCCTTTTCTAGTTTTAGTTTAACTTCAGTTAGAAATCACCTTTGAATGATGTAATTTACATATTTTAAATCGAGTTAAAGGAGGAGGCTCACTTGATCGTAGCTTTGATGGGTGAAGTCATATCTGATATATAGTACAGTAAGGGTGAGACAAGTCAGCAGGGACAAACGCAAAATTGCAGTAATATGAAGTGTCAGTGAAGCTTTGTGAATGGGGATGACAGATCATCGGTGTGCAGCCTTGCTCCTCATCAAACAGCCTACGGGCCGTTTTTGCCCAGTTGTCCACATGTCAGCAGAACAGGCTGAATCTTCCCTGGAAGATTATAAATTAAAGATAATAAGTAAATAATTCAATACATGCAAACAAACAACCCCCCATTAGAAGATAATACTTTTCTCTCTCTCTTTCTCTACCCATTCTTTTGTTTGTTTGTTTCCAAAAACCTTTTTCAACAAATAGATTTATACTTTACACTTTCTATTTAATAACTACATTGTCATTTTCCATTTTCTATATTATAGTTTTAATGAAATAAATTATTTCTGGTAAAAATGATAAATTATTGAACTGCAGCAATGAGACTTTAAATCCGTGAAATTGTCGCAGTTTGGTTTAGGCAACAAAACTACTTGGTTAGAGTTAGAAAAAGATTGTCGGGACCTGGGTATGTTTAGCAAAAAGGGTTATAATAAGTATGTTTGTCAACTTTTGGTTTTGATTTCACACGGGACTCAAAGTCCTGCGTTTGTTTGACCGATCCACCACCCCTCCCGCCTGCCCCAAATGTCTTTCTCACTCTAAATACACATTACATGACATCAGGAGCACTTTCTCTGAGCAACTAATATTGCTGTGGATGGGACAAAGCGACAGTATTTAACTAGCTGGGAATGAGGCCGGTCTGGTTAATTCCCCGTTTACTTTTAGTTTCAAATGACACACAAACACCAGTCTCCTGGGTCACAGTCCTGTGTTTGTTTGACCCATCCACCACCTCTCCCACCAAAGGGTCTTTCTGGCTCTAAATATTATGTTACATGACTTCTAAATAACTAGACGGGGCCACCTAATGAGAAATATGGGTCGTAATTGATGCTTGTACAAATGACCACTGCTGTATAATATCATGGTTTGTTCAGGTTTAATATTATTAGTCTGTGTCTTGGCATTTTTTCCTCGGTTTGGACAGGGTTCAATAAAACGGTGCATGCTCATATTCTGTCCACTCAGTGCTGATTCTGGATTGTCACATGAATGTGCAGTAAATACCCCATTGCTAAAAAAAAATGTAGAGCAAATTGTAGAATTCAAAATTAATTTGAAAAAAATTGTAAATTGTAAAATGAATGGATTTCAGAGTAGTTTAAATAATCTAGAAGCTAAATAACATAACATACTGCATTTCGATTTGAGAGTGTCACATATATAGACCCTATATTGTGCTCACATTCAAGTATAACGTGTTGAAAAACAGTGCATACTAGTAAACTGTGGACCTTCCTAAGGCCAAAATCTTAAAATAGCATTGGTTTCCCCCATTGCAACTGAAATAGCTGAGCAAGTCAATTTATCCTCCACAATTTTGGAAGGTGTAATGGAACAGGAATAATAGCCCATCTAAGGAAAGGCAGCTTCAGGCATTTATCCCACAGTTAAAGTCAGAAATCAGATTGCTAGCATGGCAGAAAAAAAACATTTTTAGTGTGACAGTTTGAACAGATCGCAGATATTCATACATTTAACTGTTTTACAAAGTAAAGGGACCCATTTAAAAACCTGTCACTTAATGCGAAGAAATCCCACAATCAGACTAAGTCAGATGCAGCATTCCTGGTTAAGGCTGCAGGCTTGTCACGCAACCCTGTAATATGAAGGTGTCACTCCTTCTCAGTCATATTTTTAGGTTTGGCACAAAAATGTGGTTTCCATGTCATGGATGTACACTAAAAAATAATGTTTGCTGTTGAAGAATATCCTGGAGCAATAACTTATTACGCACCTAGTAATAAAATCCCTAGAGAGAGAAAAACAAGGATGTCTGCCAGTTACATAAGCTGTAACACAAGCTCAGCTGTTTTTGTAAAGATGGGTACCTCCATCCCCCATTCATATAAAAGAAAACTAAATGACACAGACTCAGAACAACTGGTATATAAGTGTTTCCAAATTTGCATGTGCTCACTTGGGACTCTCTTACAAATCTGCCAAATAATATTTCAACTGGGACACAACACTGCCGTCATATAAAAAAGTGATGTATATTGTTTTTTCCTCTCACAATCCCTTGTTACCAATTTATGACAGAGCAGCAAGGGGAGAAAGACAATATTGGTGTGAAGAAAATGGGGATGACAGACAGGACCAAGACACAAAAAAAACCTGAGATGGAAGTCACAATATTAGTTTAAAGAGACAGCTGCAATATTCAAACAATCATTCACAGGAGCTGACTCCAATGGCTCACTGGCAGCATGTAAACAAACTTAATGTCTGCAGCATGTATCACCATGAATCTCATAACCCGTCTTAGCCCTGAAGCCTTTTCTCAGCCTCCCCCACAAGTCCAGTAGCTTATCACATAAATGATTATCGACTGCTTTGCAAGCCATCAATACCATCAGTGCAGTTTTACATATGGTAAGCCCAGCAACTTCATCATAGTAAGCCAGTAAAGGCAGGAAGCTACACCAGGTTCTACAGTGAGAAAAAAGTCTGGAGTGGCATTTTCTGCAAAACTGTAGAGTCCTTAAATTTGAATGTGGGTTACTCTGAATAAATGTTAATGATTTGACTGAGGGTATTCTGTGGGAAGGGTATGAACTCATGGTGGACTCTGTTAACACACTTTGAAGGTAAAAAAAAGATTGCAGTATCAACAGTGAATTGCTACAAAACAAAAGCTCACGTAACATGGCTGTGTGATGAGGCAATGTATTGGTATATAAAATGGTGCCTCAGGTTTTGCAGCTGAGCCAAAACAACTTAATGGATTAATTGGGAACCAACAGAGATAATTAGGCCTTTGGGGTTGTATGATCCCACCCCTCGTCGACTGTTGCCTCAGAACTGTGATGTAGTGCGTTCCTGCTGTGTAATCGAGATAATTAGCAAGAATGTTGTGTCACTGTCCAAAGATTAGCAAAAGGGAAAGGCCAAACAAGGCTCATTAAAATGTGGTTCCAACCTAGAGAAGACTTGACAGGATTTATTTACTGACAGAGATTGTATCTTGTTTTCTTTACCTTATTTGTGTCCTTTGAGAAGTGAGGGATACAAAGATGAAATACTTTTTTTTTTTTCTCATCTTATGACAAGCATCGTTCCCTTCAATCATAACACGAACAAACGCTACAATTAAAGGGATTGGTCCAGCCGTTAACTTGGCAGCCATTAACCAGTGTCCACACAACCATACTGCAGTGCAGCAATTTCTTCAGCTCATATGAGAACAATGTACACTACTGTCATATATGTGTTTCCCCCTGAGGAGAAATGACTATGGATAGCTGTTAGCTGAGACTAACTGAGCCAGGGCTTCAGTTGTTTACTGTGCTCTTATTATTGGATGCCAAGGTGTCCTTCTGTGAGGCTGACAGGCACTGAGTAGTAGGCCAAATTGATTGGTCTGCTCTTGCCCACCAAAAGGACCTGAACTCAATTTGCTTGTGATGGCTTCAATTTCCTGGCCGGACAAAATCCCCCCTCCACACACACACGCTCCTCTCCCTTGCTCTCGCTCTCTCAGCATCCCTTCCTCGCTCAAGAGCTGTCATTTAATTTCATTACTCAACAGAGGAGGTTCATGCCCTGTCACATTTGTCTGTCTTTCGTCCCTCGCTCTGTTCATGTGAACCTTACCAAGAGGGAAGAAATGCTTGTTTTTCAAACACTGGTTGTTTTGGTATTTCCTGGGATGTTATGCAGTTTTTGCCTGGTGACATCCAATCCAAAGCTTGGTTAACAATATTTTCTTTTAAAAGATCGTTGGTAGCATGATCCTCTTTTACCATCTAGAGTCATTTTTTGTCCAAAAATGAAAGCAAAAACACAATCTACAAATTATGTCCGCACTAGTCTCGCATAGCCAGACCTTTATCCGCAGCGCTGTGTCCGCGCTGGGGGGTAGGTCTGGATTGAACGTCTTTCCCTCTGGTATAGCGGAAAAAAACTCCCTGGTCTGGAGTGCATTTCTTTCAACCAATCACAATCGCATTGGGCGCATGGTGGGTGGCGCTACTCACCAGATACAGTGACGGTGCTACTGCTAAATAGTGTCGGGAGGAAACTTGTTTTGGTGGAGCATTTAGAGGACACAGCACTGTGGATATAGGTCTGGCTACGCAAGACTAGTAGAGGCAGTAAAATGGCTAATTCCCTGCAAAAGAAAACAATCCAAATCTTCTTCAAAACTAGTGCCTCAATGCCGACAATGTTTAGATACCCAGCCAGACTATGTCCACACAAACATGGCGCCTGCCTTCATTTTGGTTGTGGTGTGTTAAAAAAAAAAATAGCCTGTGGTTGACAGATCTTCGTGTCATTACTCCTGCCAGTATTCAGCTGGTTATTCAAGGGAAGGTCATCAAAGGTTGGATTAATTTAGGGCTCGCTTTACAAAGCTTATTTTCATCCACAGCATTTCTCAGGAGCAAAGATCCAATTTGCTTCTCCCACCATGCTGTAGCAACATCTTGTAAACTAATTTCAGATGCACATAATGCCCACACGGTCAACGGCTGATTAGAAAGAAAACAGGATCTAACGCTGGAGTCAAGCATAAAGGTCTTTGAAGTGATTACCTTACATGTTTTGGCCTTGCTTTCGGTGCCTTAAGATAAACATGTGGAGCCACTCAGCATATGCCAGCTTATGTCAAGATGAAAGATCTTACAACCCATTATCAGAAACCCGCAGATTGTACTGAGGGTATTAGCTGGCCTCAGAAATGTGCTACAACTGCAAAGATCTTGCTCTGATTTCAGACACTGTGGATGGGGGGTCAGCCTCTCAGCACTTTTCGATGATCTAGATGACAGGCAGGAGATTAAGGGCTGGCAAAATGTAAGGTCCTAAATATAGCTAATCACATACTGTCCAATGTAACAAGAAAATATTCTAAAATGGTACCTTGCTTTATAATGATAATATGAGATCCGTATAATCATAAAACATGCACACAAACACAGAATATTGTATCAGGAATCCAAAAAAGCTGCGAGAGCTCAGTGAACGTACAGCATGCTCCTATCTCAACCTCTCTATAATTTTCTCTGCTTTTACTCCTTTGTCTCAGAGGATATGCTCTCTTTTGGGTGTATTTACCAGCGGTCTTACAAGCTTTTACCTCCAGGAAACAAGAGGCTGATCTGGCTCATATTTTACAATGATTCATCTCGCTCAGCATCAACCACGAGGCATAAATGCGATACAACCAAATTAAGGCTGCTCAGCCAGACAAACAAGCTGGGGAATTTCAAACCTATGCCTGGGTTGTTGTTTTTTTTATTATTTAGCTTTGTGAGCCACTGCAATTTATTGCTATATTAAGACAGATTCTTAAAGCTGTTTTTCATGTTGTAGGCGTTATTTCTCTTCTATCAATTTCAAAGGAAGCACAGTTAAAAAGGAAATATTACTACACACAAATACATTGACTGCATACTTGCTGTAGAGTCCATCATGGTAGCTCTTAAACCCAAGTGTTTTTTGTATAACCGAATCAGAATTACATTTCAAAATAACAATAAATAATAAGTACATATCAACAAAAGGGCCGCCTATAAAACATCAACACGTATCACTGTATTCCTCATCTGAACACAGTGACTGATCCATATATTGAATTCTATTCATAAGCAGCCTTACATCCTCTGAGCTGTTTGATCAAGGAAAGATGACTTCTGCACAGAGTGTGTTTAGTCTGCACAGACATGGTATGCCCTGCCATCGCTTGGGGTGTCTGTTCTGGCTCTCTTCAAGTGAATCAAAAAGCCCCAGAGGGACAAAGCCAGAAGCTTATCCATTGTGTATGGGGGAACAACGGAGAAAGCACCCTGTGAGTGCAATGAAGGGGGAGAGCAAGCTGGACACTGTCGGGTCTACTAAGCTCTGGGGAAATTACACAGATACATGCAAAGAAATTGGACTGAAATATAGAAGAATCTTCTGTTCTTTGCTCCTCCATATCCATCTGTTCCACATGGGGAAATGATAATTTCCATTATCTTATCGATCCCATCATCAGCCAGAGAGGAAGATGCTGCAGCATTTTATTTTCTGTGACCCTGAGATTATGTAGGGGATAAGGGTGATTTCCCTGTTCACTAATGATGCTTCATTATTACCTTTTTGTTAATGAAACAATTTAGTAAATCAAAATAATAAAGTCTGACTTTAATTGTGCTGCAGTTCAAGTAGATTACAAAGGTTGTAGAGTGTAGCCTGTAGTAAAATGTGCTTATAATAGCCTTGGCAAATGATAGTATGTATAAATCTATATGTTCTGACTTCTCTGCTGCATTTATCACATCATTTCAAGCTAATAACCATGACATTAAACATAGTACATGTAGCACATGTAGCACCTCATACAGTAAATTAACAGCAATAGCTTGCAGTATTATTTGAGCAGTTTTGAGATTATTATATGGAAAGATGTTCTGCTTTAAAATAGCTCATCCATCCAGCATTATTAAATACATCATAAATAATAAAACCCTGTTTTATTATTGGCAGATTCTGGTAATATATTTATTAAGGTAGATATACAGTTGAATTTCATTGTTCTACTGTATGCTACTGTAGCGAGTGCCTTACCCACATTACACATTATGTTATAGTATATATATATATATATTTCCACTGTCCACCGATCACAATTTAACTTCCCATAGATTTTGGTTGTAGGCTTCATTTTGTAGCACTTAGTAACACCGAATATGTCGTAAATTAAATTTCAAGAGTTTTAAAACATTCAGCATACATGAACAAATCTTGATTTAGATTTTGTCTAAACTGTGACTTGTGATGGAATAGTGGAAATGTGCATACATCATAGACATATGGCAATAGCCATTAGCTTGTTGCAGATACAGTACAGTATCAGTATTGGTGTATATATCAGCCGATAAAGAAATTGCATTACAGAAATGCCAAACTAGGTTTGAGGTGATTTAGAAACAGTGTCACCATTATATAGTTTGTCCACAAAAGAGCACAGAAGTCAATGTTCCAATTGTGAAACGTTCTGCTCTGTGTATCCTGGACACAATTTTTTTTTTAAATCTAAGGGATCTATATCAAGAATGTTTGTTTTTGTAATGTGTTTATATTAGAAAAAAATAAATCCAGTATGGGTGGGGTGATATTAGTGAGGTATCAGTAAAATAGTTTCAAGAACAGTCATCAATGTCAGCTAACTAGCTTTAGTTTCTGAGTCATTTATCCTATAAATAGTCATAGCTGCTACAAGCAAATCAAAACAATGATTGGCACATGTCTTTAGCACAGTAGGTTTTCCAACAGACACTTTGGAAACCAGGTACTTTGATACAAGTTACTGTAAGAAAAGACTCAAAAAAAAGAGAGAAATCCATGTTCAGATGAATTCAGATGACTTTCTCCTGAGACAGAATAGGATAGTGTGAAGCTCTGTCTCTCTCCAGCACCTGTCTCTATTTGAAGGGTAGTGATGTGTATAATACTTCTCACCCTGGCAGGTTCAGTGGCAGATAGAAATGACTGAGGTAAAGGAAAATAAAAAGTAAAAGTGCATGGTAGCAGAAGGGGGCAAATTCACTTCAGAAAGATGGTCTGACCTTGAGAAGGTACAGGCACAAAGGTTCAGTATTTGCAGGTCAGAGAGTAAAAGGAAAGAGCCCTCCCAAAAGACTGGTTACACCATCCCAGGCTAACACTTTATGATCGTCAAATCAGTCAAGGTAAAGACATCTATCTATCGACCCATGCATCCATACATCCCTCTGTCTTATCTATTAAACTACCTATGTACGCACCTACCTATATATGCATAGAAATATATATTGATTTTCTGTTGTAGAGCTGTTGTAGCGCAGCCAGTCAAATTGCATTCTAAAACAAGATAGATTGTAGTGCGCACACAGCTGTGCCAAGCATATAAATCAATTAAAGTGACCTGATCTGACAAGTAGCCACATCGTCAGACAGGCTTAATATGAGAACACACGTCCATGAGACTCATGACTATCTCTGTCTCACCATAGAACCTTTGTTTTTTTTTTTATTACAGATTAACAGACAGGTTGACAATGGTTCAAGAGGATACCTTTATTTTCACTTGGGCAAATAGATGATAAAATCTCTTCATTGTCTTAAGCGGATGCAGATTTTTAATCACAATTTGCATCAAAAGGCTTCGATTCGAGACCTTCAAAGTCATTCTAATATGGTTTAAAAACAGAATAATGAGAGAAATAATTCTATTGATGGTTTCCTTCCAATCAGAGTCTCAAATCTAATGACAGTTACACCTTCTCAAACTCAGTAATCACTTGACTCCATCCATCCATCCATCTATCCATCTATCCGTCCGTCCATACATCCGTACATGCAAACCCTCAGCCTTGAATCTAATAAAACCGTCTTTCATGTCATGTCAATTCATTCCTCTTTGTCAGCTGAGCATCATCTTAAGTCTTGACGAGAATAACAACTTCTTATCAACAGCTACTCTTCCCATTCTGGTTTGTTTATTGTGAAATGTCAGCCACATAAAGCACAGTAAAAACCGACTCCTTCTGCAATATCATTGCACTTACAAAGAGGCATTCCACCTTATTCACCAGAGTATATACTGCAAAAAATGGGCTTCACTGCCTTTTGTTTATGTGAAAAAAGATGCTGGTATTATACAAACAATGGATAGACGGACAATGTGACAACACCTCCATAATGGCTACATATACAAATGTGTTATTTTCCCTTTCACTGTTGTTTGTATTTGTATGTGTACCATGTGTACAGGCCCAGTGGGTAAACATGCCATGTGCTATGAAATATAAACGGAGAAATTAACAAGATGAGTCCACACTTCCAAAAGATTTAGAAAAATTCCACTTATTAATAGAGATCTAACATGAATTTGCTTCATGAGGCGATGACTGACAAGACAATTTAGATATCCAAACAAACAATCAAAGATTCAGGATTGAACTCCAAGCAAATCTTTTTTGGGAGCCGAGGACAAAGTCATTCCTTTGCGGTTTAGAGGATAGCTCAGAGGATTTTTATCCTTCACTCATCAGTGGCTTTCATCTTAAGGGTCACTTTCTAAGTATCAATCAGCTCAGTTCTCCAGCCTCCAAAAAGTCTTGCTAATCATAAGATCTAGTGCAAACACATCAAAGAGATTTTTTTTTCGAAAAAGCTGTCTTCAAGGCATGGCTGTTTCAAACTGCCTTACCACTGAAGATACAAATGGATTTACATTGCACCTTAACATGACAAGAGCAGACTGAACACTTACCCAAGGTGATCACAATCCGAGGCAAAATTGATATGGCTAATTAATGCGCATCCAGAGAGGTCTCGGTCTTTAATCATCTCAAGTACGCGCTCTCTTTTAACAAACCACAGAGGGAGTAAAATAGTGAGGCTCCTAAAATGCTATTTGTCTCAAGTACATCAAAAAAGATATTTAATTTTTAATCATTTGTCTTGGGAAATAGCGTTGTACTTAGTAATTCAAACGGTACAGCTGTGGACAGTGATCTCTCAAACATTAGTTTGATGGGCTCTGTTTCCGCACTCAGTATCGAATAGTATAATCACTTAGAGAATTGAGCAAACAAAGACGGTTTTTCAAGGAGAGAAAGGGAGAAAAAGGTAAAAGGGGTGGGGACAGACAGAGAAAGAAGGAGAACTGAGATTCCACATGTGTTTTGAGAGCATGTACTGAGACAGGTAAGCTGTATAAGAGTAAAATCCTTTGTTTTCCAATGTGCGGAGAGCTTGGCTATCATGATAACCCTTCACTGCAGCTGTCAGCTGATGAAGTTCAGCATGCAGAGAGAGACACACTCACTCTATCACTCTATCAATATCTCCCTGTCTCTCCGTCTCTGTCTCTTTCTATCTCTGTCTCTCTCAATTCAGTTCAGTTTGAATCTGCTTCATTGGCATGACGGGGAAAGGATCCACTGTACACTGCCAAGGAGCATACAAAGGGTCAAGACAAATAATGGAACAAGACATTTGTAAATGATGGATACTAAATAAATAATTAAATGTATTCTGTCAACGTCAATCAACATATGAATGCATAGAAACCAATTCAGTTATTTTAGTATAATCCATGTCAGTGTGTAACAGCACAGTACAATGGCAGAGATGGGGAGGGTTGAGATTTATTATTGTTAATATAGCCTCCTTTGCATTTTCTTCTTTCACCTATTACAGTAACACCTTGAGATTTAGTAACATGTCAGCTTTCAGTCAGCAGGTGCAATGTTGAGATGTTAGCTATAATGACACACAGGTACATACAGTATGGAAACCCGCAGGGGACTTCCTTAAACAATAGTGTAAACTTACATACACATACTCGTATATGGACGTTATATGACCAAATTAAAATTAAAATGGAAAAGCTGTTTTGACATTTTATTTCCAAAGTTGTACCCCGTTGTATATGGACAATGTTGAAATGTTAATTCAAATTTGAAAATTAAAATGCAATATAAACAATGATGCTCCATTCATGCAAGCAATATTCAAGTCAAAATGAAAATGCAAGAAAATTAAACAATATTCAAATTTGAAAATGCAAATGCAATATAAACAATGCAGCCTGATTTCAAGCACCTTTTCCATTTTCATTTTGATATAGTCATAGAACACCCATACAAGTATCAAAATTAAAATTGGATTATTGCATTTTCATTTTAACTCAAATAACATGTGAAAAATCCACTATGGGCTTCCATAGGTTCACTCCTCTCACTTACATGTTTTTTTTTTTTGTTTGTTTGTTTTTTTTTAAAATTTATTACAAGGTAGCAAGACCTAAGCGTGTCTTTTCTCAATGGCAAAATGAGCAAAATCTATTTCTTGGCCAGACATGTGTTTCTGTGCCTTCACCTTGCAATGGCAGGTCCATCTCTCTTTGTCTCTCTCACTCTATCAGCCTCCCTCACTCACACTCTCAACAAGCCTTGTGGCCTTTTACAACAAATTAGCATCCTTGTTAGTAGTGTTTGATGTGAACAGGAACTTGACAGTTTCTGTTCATTCAGAGAGCTGAGGTTTGTAATGTGTGTAAGGGCCAAGCTCCACTGGACTGACATGTGGTAAAGGTTCTGTGCTCACAATTGTTGTTTCCTTTGCATCGAAACTTTAAAAACACCACATACATTCCAACATTCAACCCTATCTCCTACTACAACACACTAATTTGGGGGGAAATGTAATTTCTGCCTGGATTACATTCCCTGGCAACATATGCCATTTTTTGCATAATAACAATGTATAAAATGACAATGTGAAAGGGTCACTCATAGTAATGAACCTACAGATAATTATCATCTGAATCTGAGGCTCCCCCCCTGGTTTTACTGAGTTTCAGCTCATTGTTTCGCTGTCCAGCCCACAACTTCACTGTTTTGTTTCATTTTCACTGCTCCCATGGCGTTGTTTTTCGGCAGCAGCAGCAGCAGCAGGCAGCTGTTTTCAGCAAAAAAAGCTCTGAAAACCCAGTGTACAATACCTGCTCAGCACCAAATGGCAGACAGACACAGCTAGCAACTATAGCTGGTGAACATAGCGGAGCATTTAGCAGCTAAAGAGCCAGATATTTCCCTCAGGGGTTGGTAGAGATAAAAAACAAAACAAAAAAAAAGCTAAAAGAGAGTGAATATCGGACTTGTATTCATCAGGTGGACACAAGGTTATTGCATGTTTAAATACTGGATTAGGGTTGGGGAAGATCTGTGGTTTTTGTCAAATACTGACAAAGGCAACACATCCGGTCTCATGCTTGAAGTCAGCGCTATAATAGCGTATAATCCTGAAAACTAGCTCACCAAACACAATTTTTGTCCGATGTCATCCATTCTCATGTTCTTGGTTAAAACTGGAATCATATTGAAAATCCTCAGTCCATAAACAATAGTACTTAATTGTTTTCCTCGAGTAAAGTTGCTGTTATAGAAACATCCAGTCAAATCAATTCTCTAAAAGCAGATATACGCCTTGATGTTCAGAGGATTCCTCTCGTGTCTCATCTCGGTTGTTAATTTAACTTTTTCTTCAATGTTATATTTTGTAGTGAAATCATACCTGCGAAACAGACTGTTTCCCTTCTTTTTATAGCTGCTCTGTTTCCCGCTCTCATGTTTTCTTTTGCTCTTTAATCATCAACCAAAACTCTCAATATCACAATGGAATAAGTGTCATATTCCCTACAAG
>JAOVVB010243284.1:0-21627 GCA_028570985.1 Heterobranchus longifilis | reverse complement strand
ACAAATCAGAAATCAGCATTTTTGGATTCATTGTTGGTGCAACCAACTTCACAGCAACTCTTCGGCATAGTGTTAATCATTTAAACCGCTTTGTTTAAAGAGATTTGTTCAATTTTGTACATTTATGCTGTTGTCGACTATGGGGGGCGTGGGATTGTTTTCCCCTAGAAAGGCGATGAGAGAATGCTCTGTGTGACGTGTTGCTGCTGATGTATGGTGATGACTGCTCATTTCACTCAACTAAAAAACACCATATAGACATGTTAACATGGTTAAAAACTTCATTTTCAAGAGAGGGGCTCTTTAAACAGGGCCATCTGAAGTAAAGTGGTGAAAATATTCTACATATAGTGTACACTTAAACTGATATTCATTTTTTTAGGTGGTCCTTTTTTTAGGTGGCTAAAATACGTTTTGCTGTGTGGACACCCACAGCAGTACATTGCTTAGCTTCTGTGTCTGTTTCTCTAAACTGGGGGCGTGCTGACCACCATCTACTGTAGGTAATACACTGACTATGGATAAGTTCCTCATACAACCACACTTAAAAAAAATCTGATACCTTTAAGCCTTAACCCTCACAATGTTGGAGGGGCAAAATCTGAACAATCAATTTCTTGTACAGTGCTACTTTAAAGAGGCATGCAGCATTTTGGCAGCTAGATTAAAAACTAAAAACAAATTTTTAGTCTTTGTGATATAAACTTATATTAGTTTTAGTCACATTTGGACTTTTTAGGTGGAAGAAGCAACAATAGCTGCTCACATATCAAAACTTCCATCACCTTCTTTCCATTAAAATGAAGGAGGGGCTGCAATGCACTCAGAAGGCAGATGCTCTTAAAAAAAAAAGCTCATTTTGGAAGACAGGAACTCTCCCTAAAAGTGAAGCTTGATTCAGCTTGTAAAAATTAAACTATTTTTTTCTCCCTCAGCCAACTAATCATGATTAAGGAGAAACTGGTTTTCATGCCATGTACAGAAGGATGTTTGCTGTTTGCCAAAACAAGAGCAACATGGTGGAGAAATTAGTTTTTGAATATAGTGAATACATCTTCTTGGAGCAAGTTAAGTGGTGGGATCAGATTCAAAAAAATTCACAGTCAGCCGTTATGGGAACAAATTGCATTTCTCCAATATACTTTATTTAATTTTCTGTGTGGAAAAAGCTTTTCAGCCATTGCTTTATTTTACGCTGCAAATATCTGCCTCATTGTTGATGCTTTGATGCTTTGGGTCTCACTTGTGCTTCTCTTCTTCTCTTTTGTTTCTCTTTTTGTCTTTCAGTCACAGCGCTGCTGAGGAAGCTGAAGCAACAGTCCAGGGAGACTGTGGAGGACAAGAGGCCCAAGCTGCTGAAAGCCCTGAAAGAAGTAAGCAGTCCTTACTCAGATTTATGCTCCTCAGATCTTCTTACGTCCTATTCTCCTCCCATCTTGTTGTCCCTTTTTATGTTCTCTTTCTCTTCATCGCAACAAATCAACTCATCAACTTGCCACAGTAAGGCGAGACTAAACATTAAATGAAACCTCAGTGCTTTTGTGGCTGTCTGGTATTTGACGTCACATGTACATGCACACTGTAAACGTGTAACTACTAACAGACGGACAATTATCCTTCAGAGTTTGTTGTATCTGTAGCTGCATCCAAAATCGCATACCATGCATTTACATACTCAGTATGTGTATCGTTGGTATGGTAGTATCTTTTCGGACGCACCGAGCTGTAATTACCACGTCACTTCCTGAGAGCCTCCTTGCCGGTTGGAGACGCATAACCATGGTAACCCATGCCAACCTCAGCTCTACCGGCATCTGCAATACCTGACAGCAAGCATGATGAACTCTTACGCTTTTGTTTTTTCTTCACGTCTGTAGGAGTACTTCGGCTGTTAGAAAAAGTGAACTGCAGGTGAACTCGGTTGAAGCGTTATTGAGATTACAGAGCTGGTTTCAGACATACAAAAAAATCTCACATACTGTTTCAGCGTACTAACTAACATGTTAGTATGGAATTTCAGCTGCAGTCTGTCTGCGTGACATGATGTCCCACTTACACACTGTAAACATTTAGTCATGTACAGACAGACGTATTTGCCTTTTCAGTAACCAAACGAGGAGCCTTTCTGTTTTGTTAACATGAAGTTATGGAGGCCAAACTGCAGGAGAAATCATCTGCCGATTTTAGCTTCCAGGTCAGCTGTGCAGCAATGCGGTCACCCCCACGGGAGAGTCAGGGAGCAAGTGAGCAGATGAGCAAATCAAAAGAGGCAAACGATCTAAAACCCTGTGCGTTTTTAGACTGCATTTAAAGAGGTCACTATCGTATAGGCTTCGGTCTTAATGTAAACACCAGGTTTTGATGTCTGTACAGCCGAGCCTGTGTTTGATGCAATGGGATGTGATCCTTCCTGGATGTTGAGGCAGAGATGCCAGAGATGAGATTTTTCTGCAGCATCATCATCATCGTCATCATCGTCATCGTCGTCGTCGTCGTCGTCTCTCAGAGATTATATAGCTCTGGGAAATGATGATCTCCTGACAGCCTGACATCGTCACCGAATGCCAGATTGAAACCAACAGTGATGGTGATGATTCATCCCATTTTAGTACCTCGCAGGATAATTAGGCTGTATTGAGTTGTCAGTCAGGCGTGATTTGTTTTGGGTCAACATAAAGGCTTAGTTTACTCAGGTCCATGTATACCAAAAAGCCTTGATAGACCATTTTGATTTATATTCAGCAAAGATGTCTTGTTTGTAAAATGTATCTAGTTTCTAATTTTTCACTGTTTTTGCATGCACATGAAATGCACCATTTGCTACTAACAAATATATCGCATTTATCATTTAAACTTTAATGAGACTAAAACTGAAGTCTTCATATTTATTGAACCAAGTGGTGCCTGTGATGCCCCTCATATGGACGCCCTTCCCTAGAACCATATGTAAAATCTACCGTTAAAAATCTGTGTGTGACAATTGACAGTGATTTGGACAAGCAGATAAACTCAGTGATAAAATGTAGCTTTTTTCCAGTTTAAGTTGTTATCTAAGGATAGTCTTATTTATCATTCAGTGATCCAGAATGCTGCGATTACCCCGTGCTGGCCTCCCTGTATGTTTTAGGATGGATTTTGAGATAGTATTGTTTATCTACAAATCATTAAATGGGAAACCTGCGACGTATCTCTCCGACCTCTTGCAACCATACATCCCATCAAGATCATTCAGGTCTAGAGATGAAACGCTATGAAAATATCATATCATCAGGATTATAGTGATTATCAGTATTATCATGGTATTGTTATAATGTGCTGAAAATGTTTAAAAAGTACTGTTACACATACTGAAATCATATCACCACATTTTATAAAACCACAAATAAGATTAGCAGCACTATGCACTTTTTGTTTGCGTAAACATTGAAATAATAGCATAGCCAATGCTTTTCGTAAATATATGAACACCATATCAAATGTGCATTTACATTACAGATGGCACCATGTGATCATGAGAGGTAACTGCATTTTACGCACATTGCAGATAAGAACCAAATAGATTTCTATGCTCAAGTAATGAGCTGTGCTGTGAAATCTGTCTTTTACAGATTTCGCAGCACAGGTCATGCCTGAGCAGAAGAGCTCATAAGGGCAGTTTCACTGTTTCATGCCTCGCTGTTGACATTTTATGTTGTTCAGCACAACTCTGTGATTTAGCCTGCTAAAGAAGCAACTTTTTTTCCCCAAAAGTTTCCCTCATGCAGGTTTAAATGGACACAACCTTAAGTAAGCAAATTAAATGTACATATAAAATCCACACAATCATTATAAACAAAGCAATGTGCAATTGTGCATTATTATTCCGTAACAGTATTTACCGCAAGTTTTTCAAAGCAAACACGTTTTTAATGATCGTTAACATTTGAAACAGTAATACTAACCATCGGGAATTTTACAGAGTTTATCATTAAACCGCTAACTGTTTCATCTCTACTCAGGTCAGCTGACCAGTTTCTCTAAATCACCAAGCCTTTACAGCCCCCAATCTCTGGAACGAGTTGTCTGTTGTCTGTTATAGCTGGCCCCTACACTGCCTGTTTTTAAATCCCGCCTTAAAACATACCATCATTCTCTGGCTTTTAATTCACTATGGGGAGTTGCCTTTCTAAATTACTGTCCTTTTGTCTTTTAAACTGGTCTTTGTGTTTTTACTGTGTTGGGGTTTTTTTTTTGCGATCAAATGTTTTTATAAATACATTTGGATTAGAAATGTATCACACATAGCCCTGTGTTTCCATATTTTACACTCTTGTAGTTTCACTTGTGATTGAGACATATTTGTCTTCATTTGCAGCTTGGAGACTTTTATTTGGAGCTTCACTGGGACTTCCAAAGTTGGGGTGAGTCAAGCAACACCTTCTGCTGTCTGTTCGATAGTGGCAGAAAACATCATTGTTTCACAGACATTTTCCACTCTGGGAATTAACCATCTGGCCTCAGTAAATAGTCTGAAACACCAACAGAAGAATGTGTCACAGACAGGAAAATGTGTTAATCTGTGCCATGAGGGGCATTAACTGTCGTGGCTACAGGCTGGAAATGACACCTCCTGCTGGACATGAACTGACACACCATCCTCTAATGTCAGCGTCCCTCCTTACATGATTATGTCAGACACATCTGCTGATACCAGAAGCACAATTTGTTCTCCAGCTACACTGAATTTACACAGAATTTCACCCGATAAACTGAAATATTCCACATGACTAAATGTATCTGCGGGTGCTGGTGTAGCAGCATTTGCTTAGTCTCTCTGTGTGTGAGTGTGTGAGTGTGAGAGTGAGTGAATTATTGACACGGTGGGCAAGATTATGCAGTGGATGCATGATAGTAAATGTAGACTGACATTAACATAACGGTGTATTTGTAAATGGAAATTGTGTAGAAAGTAAATAATTTGTAGGTTAGAGAGCTGAAGATTCATGTACTTAGAGAAGCATTTGGTTTAAACTGATCTGAGACTGTCACAGGGATTTCTTTTTTCCAGTACAGTCCTTTGGACTGTTATTACCTGTTAGTAAGTACCTCTTGAGTTTTGAGCAACAATACAACAGCAAGGGAAAGTTTCTTGCTTTAAGTTACTTCAGTGAGTTATTAAATATTTAGCTACAGACGTACACGTTATCCAGCCCTCTAGTCTACAGAGCTATATGCTATAAGGGTTTGAAGGGGACAGTGGTCTTCATTACTGAGTGCACTTTCTAAATTTAGACATCTCACATGTCCTTACTGTATCTTTTCATGTTGCAGTGCCTTTGCTCTCCAGAATCCTGCCGTCAGATGCCTGTAAGATCTACAAGCAGGGCCTCAACATCAGGCAAGTCCTGTCAAAAAATAAAGTGTGTGATGTTTGAACACAAACATCAACTTACGGAAACCACATTAAATTAAACAGTAATTCTTTGAGAAAACCTTTCATCGAGGCACTTTGTTACTCTACTAATGCCGCATTTCCGCTGCATGGTACGCCACGGCTTGACTTGCTCTTTTTTGGTTTTCCATTAGAAAAAGTTGTGGATAGTACCTCGGTCGAGTTTCCAAGCGCGCCAATACTAGAAGGTGGAGTTAAAACACTGCAGACCACTGCTAGCAAAGCAAGTTTGTGACAGGAGTACCAGGTAAACGTAAAAAAAACGATGGATCTTCACCAAATGTCACAACTACCAAAACAAAGACAAGAAAATATGACGAGGCATTAAAAAAAAAATGGCACACCGAAGTTGCAGTTCTGTATTTATTACAGGCAATGTTTCAAATACATTGTATAGACGTTTGCAAGCAAAGGACGTGTCTAAGAGTGTGGTTATGTGGGTGCACTGTGGGGGGGGGCTTGAAAATATTTTTATCCACAAAAGGGGGGGCTTGCAAAAAAAAGTTTGGGAACCACTGCACACAGGATATCCTGCACAAACCCGACATTTTTAAATAGCTAAGCTACCGTCAGTAACGACCGCAGTTTTCTGTATTCACTCGACCCAGATTTTTAAGAAATGGCAGCCCACAAAACCATGACGTACAATTGACAAAGTGCAGACAGTCCTGTGTTTGGTTGCCAATGAAAGGATCCAGCAAGTGTCGCATTGAAGATGATGTCAGGGCAGGTTCACACGGTGTCGCTATGGCGATCAGCTGAGAATCCTGCCTACACTGAGGGGGTAAATAAAGTGGAAAATAAAATCGAGTCGAGCCGAACCATGCAGTGTAAATGAGGCATAATTCATCTGTCATCTTGTGCTGCATTTAACAACCTCTCCTCTCTCTCCCCATTTTCTCCCCTCAACTTTGGTGAACTAGAGTGTAAAATCAGTGCCCGGCAGTCTGAGGAATCTGTCTGTGCACAGATCTTTTACTTGTGTTTCAATTTAAATCAGAGCCTCATAGAAGGAGAGTTACAGTAATGTGCTGCCGAGCTCGCTTACAAAGGCCGTCAGCAGAAATTAGTCACACTCTCGCCGCACGCTGACACGTAGTCACAACAATGAATCTACAGCAGGAATCCACGTTGCATGCTGTGTTTCATGTCCTTGTGGGCAAACAGCGAACACCAGGCAGCGCTCAACAGCCTTGAGGTTCAGCTCTCATAGTCTGGGCATATTATGCACAGACATCAACACTTTGATTCCAGTTTCATTACCGGGTTATACGGTAGACAAACCAGGGCAGCACACACATGCCTCTATATTTAGGTATCATAACATATCAACTACATCTGTTTGAAGAATGAGCAGCACATAAAAGAGTGTGTTTGTGTCTCTGCATGCTCTTCCTGTATGAGATATCCTTGATTCAGAGCTTGTCATTATTCTGTGAAACTGCTCCTGGCTGTCTCATTTGGTATTCAAAATGCTCTCTTGTTATCCTGGTGTTGCAGGGAGAAAAAGAGCGAGAGAGAGAGAGAGAGAGAAAGAAAAAAACTGTCACAGCAAGTTCATTTACATTCTAGTGCTACAGTGTGCCAGGCGGCTTGTCATACCTACACATAGCACCCACCACTTTGTGTCTGGCCTTCACACAAGCAGATCAGATATTCTCTTTGCTGTCGTGCCTCATTCCAAGACTACCCACTTTGACAAAGTGAGAGAAAAAACATTCTTGAAATGTGTTGTTGGTCTCCCATGGCAATGATTACCATACACATTGTATCTAAACTCTCAGAGCAAAGGTGTGACATCCATCAGAGTTTTTTTTAATTTACGCTTACAGTTTTGACACTGTGTGTTTGCTGGTGTCTTAGTGCTGGCCAAAGTCGGTGCAGCTCTTTTGCTGTCATCCTCTGTTTCCTTTTCCTTGTTTGGCTGTCTTTTCCTTTCGTGTATCTGAAGTTCCCACACTAAACCTACTCTCTGTTTGTGCGTATTTGTGTGTGTGTGTGTGTGCGTGTGTGTGTGTGTGTGTGCGTGTGCGTGTGCAGATTAGACACTACCCTGATAGACTTCACAGACATGAAGTGTCAGCGCGGGGACCTCAGTTTCATCTTCAACGGCAATGCCATCCCCTCCGAGTCTTTTGTTGTTCTGGACAACGAACAGAAAGTCTACCAGCGGATACACCATGAGGTGTGTGAGACACATGCTGATACAAGACTGAAAGACTCACTGGTGTTTTGCAGTGTTCGTTGCAACTCGCATCTAGAGCTGTAGCTGACAATTATTTTCATCATTTAACCCGCCAAATAGTCTCTGGATTCATGGTTTTGTGTACAAAATGTCAGAAAATAGTGAAAAATTGCATCATATTTTCCCAGAGCCATATTCATCTAACAGCTCACTGTGGCTGCTCCTTCTTGTTCCATCACTCCCTGCAATATTTCAAACTGAGCCGTTGTCAGAAATTGACCATTGTCTTGTTTTGTAGTTTTGTCATTTTTGATGAACGATAGCGGTCAGTGTCAAGCTCACTGACAAACACATTGCATTTCCTGAGACTACTTCCTAATAAAAGTCTGCTTGTGTTTCTCCAGTTAAATGCTTTTAATATGAAGCTGCAGCAGTTGAAAATGTTCGGTTTGCATTAGCAGTAACTTAATACAGCATTTTTCCGGGAAATGTTGCCACAGTCATCCAGTTCAATACTGCAAATATATAGATATTGCAATACTTTGATCAGTGGGCCATAGGCTCAATCGCCATTGTGTTACCTCATTCAGGTAAATCTCAGAGGTTATTACTTTAAGGTTCAAAATGTTCAGTTTGCTGTCACCTGAGACAAAGAAAAGCAGCAGATCACATTTGAGAAGCTGGACCTGGCAAATGTGTCTAAAGATGAATTAATTATCAAAATAGTTACCGATAGATTTTTTGTAAATTGACTAATCGCCTAATTCAATCATTTAATCAACTTTTGGTTGAAAAGAACAACATACTGGCAATTTTGCAATTCTCGCAGTTTTATCAGTAGTGGAGATTAAACATTTGACCTGAGGGTGAAACTAGATGAAAGGTCAGGTTAACAATATCATTATCACTCAGCCTCTGGGGAGCATGAACTATCTTGGTCTTGAGCAAAGTGTTGGAGTTCATCAAAGTGATGCTGCTCTCCACCTCATACTGTGCTGATGCCTCTGTAGTTTCCTGACACTGTGCTGTATTTTCAGGAGTCGGAGATGGAGACGGAGGAGGAAGTGGACATTCTGATGAGCAGCGACGTGTACTCCGCCACTCTCTCCACCAAGTCCATCACCTTCTCCAGGGCGCAGACCGGCTGGCTGTTCAGAGAGGACAAGACGGTCCGTGTCCGTTGTGTTGTGGTTGTTCTTGTCATGATGTTATTACTCCCACCACCACGGCTTTTCCAAAGTCAGCTGTGGAATTTCTGGAATTTTCAGCAGCATGACCCAGACAGAAAGTTGGGAATTTGTTCAATTCTTTGGGGTAAGGCAGGAAATGGAAGGGACACAGATATATATCAGAATGTATATTACAGATTATGCGTAACATAACATCACTTTCAATATGTGATGCTTTTCAGCTGGTGTACTCAAAAGGAACCCAGACAGTTGACCCCTTTACAACATGTCTGACCTGAAAAACACGGACAAAAAGGCATGACATATTTTAAGGTCTGGGAAGTGCTCTGACTGTGTGCTGGATGCACTGTCTTATGAAAATCCACAGAAAGAGAAAGATATGGATCCTGCCTGTACTCTCACTTTTTACTTGTACTTTACTGTAAAAGCAATAATGCCTGCAAAGTAAAGTATTGGAGATAAATTAGCAATAGTTTGACAGGTCTGGACTGAATTAGACTTTTGTTCTTTTTCCCTTTTCTTTATAAAGTCGGTCGCCATTATGTGTTTGTAGCCTGACCTGAAAATGTTATTTCTCTGCATCTTCTTGTTATCTCACCCCATAAGCCTTCCCCCCCTGTTAGAATATGACTCTTGTTTCAGAACTGCAGTTCTGCTATTCATTGCTGTAGACCCATTTTCCTGATCGTATTTCCTGTGCTACATCCCCCATACCGGGCAGGAAAGACAGTAAATAAATCAGTGATAACCCCAGGAAGGAACCACAGGTGATAGGCTCAGAGTTAAACAACAACAACACAGCTTTCTGTCCTTTTGACACATTTAAAGGGGAAATTGGGGACTGAGCGGAGTCTCTTATCTGTTTCTTCTACCTCCAGGAACGCGTGGGAAACTTTCTGGCAGATTTCTACTCTGTGAACGGCCTGGTGCTCGAGTCCAGGAAGAGACGGGAGCATCTGAGCGAGGAGGACATCTTGAGGAACAAAGCCATCATGGAGAGCCTGAGCAAAGGAGGGAATCTCATAGAGCAGAACTTTGAGGTGAGTCCGCCTTCGAATATGGTGATTGAGGAAGCAGAGAGACTCATATTACAGGCCCAGTCCACAGTGTCCCCGCCATGATCACCCATCATGTGGTTATTGGGTTTATGAGGCACCACGGAGCATCGCATCACAAACATCCTATCATAGATTGGTGGTTGAAACCTGCACCCATGGATCATGGTGGCACGTGGGTCATGGTGGAACCTGATCGTGGCTGCGCCAGCCGCCGTGGCCCTGCTACTATTATTAATAGTGGTTCCGCTCGAGGTTTCTGACCCGTTAAAAGGAAGCTTTCCTCGCAGCTGTTGCGTATGAAACACATACCCATGGCCGAATGTTGGGACTTTGTAAATCATTGAGCGTGCTGTAAGCCTGCTTTACATAAAAAGTGCCCTGAGATAACCCCTGTTATGATATGACACTATAAACAGAATTTAATTGAATTGCACGTTGATTACATTACACTGGAGCCCATATGAATAACCTTGACATTGTTAAAAGACACTGAGTATTTACTGACTCCCACAGTGCTGTTATGGAGCCGACAGTACATTCTGTACTTTAAGGGAGTATCCAGTGTCTTCAGCCTGAGGCAGCAAACAACACATAGTTTTAAGCATTTCCCTTCACTCTGATCTATTTTATTGTAGAATGTTTCACCATTTGTTTTATGTATTTCTTTAATTGGACGTAATTAGCCCGCTTTAACCAAAATATTCCAGGAATTATGGAACCAGAGGAACTAAAAGTCTCATGGCTGTATTTGCATTTCCACCGCATCTGAAGAACCCTGAAGATTAGGCAAATTAGAAAAAAAAACACATGTTTTAAACACATGTTGGAGATTATTATGCTTATTTTCAGGTTCATACTCGAGCGATCAGCGACATTCTGCGCTGCAAACACCACCCCTGAACCATCAGAAAGTACTAGCACAGGAGCAGGAACTAAAGGTTTTACACCTGAAACTATCTTACAGGAACAACAGTTCCTGTGTGGACCCCAGGAAGAATAGTTGCTTCCTTGGTAGCAACTAATGGGGATCCAATTTTACAAATAAACATTTAGTCCCTGGTTCCTCCGGTGGAAATGCAGATTTAGTTCCTGAGTTCCTCAAAAGTTTCTTGTGGTGGAAACATCACCCTATATGTGCATTTCTGCACTGACATTTACTACTGACTAATTCTTCTGTCCAAGATATGTGAGATACAGCTTCTACAGGTTTATTGTAACGTATCTCATCTACATCTCCACTCCAGATTACTTCTGTTTTGAGTTGCCTTCTGGAACAAGTCTCTGAGGTTTCCTCAGTATGAAACATTAGAAACGATGACTAATAGAGTGCAGCTGCACACCTGGAGCAAAGATGCATAGTTTAAGTTACTTTGTTTTTTCGTAAAAATGAGAACCAACTGGAGCATTGCTCTGTCGATAAACACCCTGTTTACTTATACCTGCAGCGTAACCACCAGTCCAGTCCTGAAACTGTCCTGTCCCGCTGGAACCTTGGGGTAGGACATGAGTCTCAGTTAAAAAATAAACCTCACAGATCTCACTACTGTATCTGTACAAAGATGAATCCTGTAGAAAACAGCATGGACTTCCTGCCATACCCCTGTCAGTCAACTTTGCATGGTTTATTGAAACATTCCTGTCTGACTCCCCGCTGTTGTTTCTTTGATGTTTTATTTGTTTGTTACATGGAAACAGAATGAAAAGCTGCCCCCCCCCCGATCACTGAGACAGGTCCCTCCTCATCCACTATGCATGGATTTGAGTCCCAGCACTGCCACCCAGTGGTGAAAGCTACAAAGCTGCACCTTCACATTCACAGGGATGACACTCCCACCCACCATCCACTCACTGTAGTATGTTCCAGAGTTTGCTTAGCAAGCCCTTGTCTAAACACGGACAATAAAGCCGGTCGCACAGTGAAGTCAAAGCCACTCAATGGATGCCTTTTAACTGCTCGGTTCTTTTTGTCGACTCCCCTCTTGTTCTGTGCTGTGGCTTTGTCTCATCACAGTGTTCTCTGTTGTCTGTCCTTGTATTTACACTCATTTGAGTCCGTGCCCGCTCCTGTTTAAAGTGAAAATGCTGCCTTTCAGTGGGTCTAGGTGTCGATGTGGAAATAGTTTCTCCTTCCACAGCAGCGGTGAAGTGATACGTGGAAAGTGGGTGAGAGGAAAATAAGCAGCTGCTGTGACGTGGCTGTGTTTACCACAGGGAAGGAGAGCGGGTCAGCTCTGCGTCTGTGGACACAGGGAAGCGTGGGGGGCTTTGACACTATTGATCACATGGATGAAGGCTAAAACCCCCGGTGCCATGGAATGATGGAGGGGTGGGACCGGCATACCAGCAGATCAGGCTGTGTGTACTCTGTCCTCGTCACAACAACACGCCAGAGCTGAAACACACAGTGTGAGAGCGAGCACCTAACAGGGCTGTGATAACACCAAAACATTTCTGCGATGATTGTAGTGTAGGTGGGAATGAAGGTGAACTAAGATATCGTCTCTCCATTTGTCTCCACACACACAGCTGACTTTTGGCACAGTCAGGTGTCTTATCATCCACAACATTTTTCCACATTATTCTGCCCTACTTGCCTTATTTGACCACGGCTTACAAAAGAGAGGTCAGCTGGTGTTATTCAGTGTGTACGTTGGCAAGAAGAGCGAGTTCATTTTAGGAGAAAGTCGATTTTAGGAGAGACGGGATGGAGCACGGTTCTGATTCAGGGTCAGCACAAGCAGATCGTCCCTTCTTCAACTGAAGTGACGCTGAAGGAGAACTCTTAAAGTCTTGAGTCGAGATAATTCTCCTCAGGAAGCTTCAGATTATTTGAAATGAGGAGGAACATGCTCCATGTTTTTATCTGGGTGTTCTAGAGAGAGGTTTATTTTATGCTGCTTTGCCGGTAGCAGATGAGCAGAAAAGCCGGTTCTGTTATCGTTATCTGTTATCTCGTTACAGAGTACAGTATCGATGGAAGGACTTTTATTCCAGCAATCACATTTTTTACTACTGGAAGCACACAAACTGGCCCTGCTTTTAATTAGGGCTGCAACTAACGATTATTGTCACTGTTGATTAATCTGTCTGTTAGTTGTTTGGTCTATAAAATGGTGAAAAATGTCGCTCAGTGTTTTCCGAAGCCCAAGATGATGTCCTCAAATGTCTTGTTTTGTCTTCAACTTAAAGATATTTAGTTTACGGTGATAGAGGAGCAAAGAAATCTGAAAATATTCACATTTAAGAAGCTGGAATCAGAGATTTTGGACTTTTATTACTTAAAAAATACTCAAACTGATTAATTGATTTGATTTGATTTGACGACTGATTGATTAATCTTTGCAGCTCTATAATTGAGTGATGATCTTTCAGTATTATACTGTATGCATCTTATTGTATGCACTGCATCCTTTGGCTTATATAGATTCGTCTATGATAGATTTTGATGTTTAACACTCTGATCATATTATGAGTGCTTTTTTTAAACGTTTTGTTACAGCAATGGGTTGACCTATTTTTATCATACATGTTTGTCTTTCTGTCCTTCTGTGTGTGTGAGTCCTTTCCTCCGGGTCTTTGCTGTAGATGTTTTATTTTTTTGTGAACATAAAGCTACAAAATGCAACTTTTTGAGGCAGCAAAGAAAAAGAAAGTAAACAGCAGCAAAAAATAAAAACACTTCATCCTCAATCTGTAAAGTTCCCGCCTCAGCAAACATTCATCTTGAGCTGTAAATGAAACGGGCCGCAGTCGTCACTGCTTTTCTTTCATAATGTTCACAGCTGTATTTGTAGAAATGTAATCCTGTAAAGTGTGAATACAAAATGGATTAAGGAAGAGAAAGGAAGTAAGGGAAATATGTACGAAACTAGATTAAACTACTCTCTGTGAATTAGTGTCGGGTATCAGATGTTTAGTGTTGTACTAAATTATAGTAATTCAGTTCCACTTTGTGTGTGAGGCTGAAAAGGCCACACAGAGGTTACTGTGGGTTTAGTGACGCACCGGGGCCCTCTACAGGCCACTGCTGTGCATGTCATCACTCTGTGGGAATAAATGAAGACAGACTGAATGAATGATATTTAAGAGATTACACTTTATTTACTGAGGTCTTCATGTGACTTTTGTCAGATTTGCTGTTGAGCAGAAATTGACAGCTCGCTTATTTTACTAATTAACGGGTCGGTTAAGTTTAATGTTTGACTATTTTCAGTTTAAGCTAGCCTGGCAGCATGCATTTGCATATTAGTCTGGAACCTCTTAGTTCATTTTCTATTTCCAAGGGCTGTTATCAACGGCGCAGACCAAAATGCCTCTGGACGCAACTGGGTAAACTTACGACCAGTCAGAGCAACGTGCTGAGAGACATGCAGGTTGGAGAAATGCTTGAATCTTGAATGACGAGGAAAATGGCGACCTGGTCACAAACATTTTCAAATTACAGCTTAAAAGAATGCTAAAATGTGTTTCTGAAAACATTTTAGGCGGGAAATGGGAAATACAGTAACAGAATCTTGATTCCTATTTGATCAGCACTGCCGAGTTTGACTGTTTAATCTGAATGTCTTTAATTTAAAACACCAGCATGGGGGCGGGGCACAAACTCATTTTACAGCTCAACAGAACACTAAAATATGTTTCTGAAAACATTTTTGATGGGAAATAGATAATCTAGTAACAGAATCTTGATTGATATATGATCAGCCTGACCTAGTTTCACAGTTTGGTGTGAGTTTCCTGATCATTGCATGAATGGACGTACGGCATCAGCAGCAGCCATCTTGCTCGTTTATGTTCACGGTCTCTCCTCTGTTGATCATCGTCTTAAACCCGCCTCATATAAGATAAAGGGTTGTGATTGGATGTACTATTTTTTAGTTGATTGGAAATCTGTCTGGCAGAGAGGCCAGACTGATATACAAAAGTGAAACATGAACTTAGCAGATAGGGCTGTTCCCAGGTTAAGTTTAATCAGGAATCATTATGTTTTGTCTGACATCAGTGTGAATTTGATTTTCATTGTGTTTTTTTAACGTGTGACCCTTCAGTAGTTTAGTCTTAATGTGTTGTTTTTGTTTTCTCTTCAGCCGACGAGGAGGCAATCTCTAACTGCCCCTTCACCAAACACTATCTCCTGGGAGGAATACATCACTGCTGACAACGGAAAGTAGGTTTTACACAGAGACTCGACCACTGAGGAAAAATAATGTTACTGTAATTCATAGACATCAGACACAATTTCTGATTGTCTTTCCAAATGAATCACTATTTTAGTTTCCCTCTCTAAAAGAATGGAAAGTTAGACTTAAGATGAATCGCATTTCTAAAGCAAATATATTGCTGCAGCATCGTTGTTACATAATTTGTGTAAGTTCCATACACATTGTAGATTATGTTGTCTTCTTGCACACGTCGCATGCAATATTATTTCTGTTTGTTTTATTTATTACGGTTGTTTCCTCTGACTGATAAGAGTTACGCTCAGTTACTGTTTACAAGAATATGAGCGATAGAAAGCAGAGCGAGTTACTTCCATGAAAATAATCGTACATTTCAGAACTCATGCATCAGTCTTTTAGTACTGGAAAATAAATGTGGAAGATTTCTGCATAATAAAACGCTGTAAACTCTTTATCTCGAGATTACATTCTGACAGGTTGTTTTCTCTCTCCGCTCAGAGCTCCTCATCTCGGACGAGAGCTGGTCTGCAAAGAGAGCAAGAAAAACTTCAAAGCCACGATAGCCATGAGTCAAGACTTCCCTCTGGGCATCGAATCGTGAGTCTTCTCTTTAACTTGGCACACAAACTGTTATTAAAAAGCAGGCAGCCAAAATCCCCTCATGTTATTTTCTCCTCACATGTGCACAGTGGTGATTAAAAAAAAAGGGAAATTACTAACAACTTTCTTTTTGTTGGAACTGAGTCTTTACTTACTTTACTTACTAAAAAGTTTTTGCTTGGCTGTATTTAAAAGCTTTGAATTTCTATTTTCATTTTCTAATTACTGATTGTTTGTGTATCATCAGTGTGTTAGTTTGAAATGGTTGATATAAGCAGCAAATATAAGTTAATACTGTTGTATTGAATTAAAAAACCAACACAAAGAAAGAAAGAATAACAGTCAAATAAACAGCAAACATGTAACAAACTCAATATACAAATAATCTCATAAATAAATATTAAAATGTCATTCATCATATATGCAACTCAAACTGTCCCAATGCTATTATGTACAATATTAAAATAAACAGTTATAAACTAATACATCTAACAAAATATGCCCAAATCTAAAAATTTATCATTTATAACCAGTCAAATTAGCATTATATTTGTATTTATTGCAGCTATATGTGTATTTGTTGGCAGCTTCTTGTGTGTAAGTGTTTGTTGTTTGTGCTCTCCGTCAGGTTATTGAATGTTCTGGAGGTGATCGCACCCTTCAAGCACTTTAATAAACTCAGGGAGTTCGTTCAGATGAAGCTCCCCCCTGGCTTTCCTGTCAAACTGGGTAAGTAGAATAAAATTAATGAAATATTTAATTAATAAAATAATTCAAAGAAGCATGCTGTGTAAGACAGACAGACAGAAATGGATTTTTTTCATTTGATATTTTCTCTAACTCATTGAAAAATATGGAAAGAAATCAAAATAAAAGCATGCCTGTAAGATTTTCAGAGATATAATTAGTGATTCTGCTCATGTCTCCCCTGCAGACATCCCTGTCTTCCCTACGATCACGGCCACCGTGACGTTTCAGGAGTTTCGCTACGATGAGTTTGATCAGTCCATTTTTACGATCCCCAACGACTATAAAGAAGACCCGAGCCGCTTCCCTGACCTTTAACCTCTCAGTCTGGAACAGGAAACAAACGTGCAACATTATGCTACAAAACATACTTTTTTTTTTAAATAACAGGGAAAAAAATGGAGGGAAAAAAACTGCTGTGATTGTTCCTTGACCGTTTGTGGATTTCCATCGGCCGTCGCGACGATCCCAACACAAACAGCAACGAGACGACCAGAGTTTGGACTAAAATGGCGTCATCAGAGCAGATGAAGACCCGCTGTGGCAGAGAGGTCGACAACTCCTCAGATTAACAAAGTGTTTTGGAGCTCAGTGTTGCAGGTTTTTACTCTCACCTTCAGATTTGTTGTAATCCAGCGGCCGAGGCACGACGTGCAACTGAGAGACTGAGCGTCTCCTCAGTGAGAGGGCATTGAAGTTAAAATGAGTGACAGCGGAGCAGGTGCGTTTTCTGTATACGGGGTATTAGTAGAAGACAGACAGCCAGTTCAGTTGATGCCATGTATTTAAGTTTGTAAGTAATGTTTATAAAGGGAATGTGTTTAACTGACATGTAGTAAAGCACTGACATTACCGTGTGAGACGTTGGGGAGGAATTCAGACAAAAATGACTTTTTAGGTCCTGCTTCAGTAGACTTTTCAAGATTTGTGATTTTGAATCTGACGTCAACGAGACATAAAATTGTATATTATCTAATGCACATCTGTTAGACAAGTGTGTAGGAGAATAAAATCACTGCACTCAATTCTTTAACAATATCACATTTAGAAAGGTTTCCACTAAACACTGCCAAAATGTCACAGAAAATATCACAAAACTGAAAGGCAGGTTTCACCTTTATTTGTCCCTGAAAGTCAATTTATTTTGAAGCATCAAGTGCAACAAAAAACAAACATGAAATAACAAGAGTTAGCAGCACTGCATCAGCATCAATAAACAAACATAAGCATCGGAAAATGTTACGTCTAGTGGCATCTTTAGTAGGTTAAAAACCTAAAAAATCAGTTTTTGCAGAATTCCTTAAATTGTATGTGAGTAAGAAAGAGAGAGAGTGTGCGTGTGTGTGCGTGCGTGTGTGCGTGCGTGCGTGCGTGTGTGTGTCATTGATTTTAATGGGCATGGAGTAGCATCACTGAACTTTCGGGCACTATTTAGATCCACTACAGCCTCTCTACATTCAGTTGAGTTCATAAATGCGCATTTTGTGATACTCAACCCTTAATCCTGCTTTTGACATATTATAGTTTTTTTGAGGCAACGCTAGAAATGCTGCAATTTTTATGGTACCACAAAGTTTTCTCTTACTTTGTTAGAGTGGCAGCGTGTGTAAGTAATGATGTCTAAGCCTTTTGTTTCTTACTACACTTTGTAAACTATGTAACAAACTGTACAATTGTGCAAAAAGAAGAGAACTGGGGATTGTATAGTAAGTAGATATTAGGGAATGAATGACTGACTACAACATTCATGCCATTTTTACACCATAACAAGAACCAGGTTTTTCCCCTGCACAGTATGTAAATACATGTTTTATGAGCTTTTGTCTTTTATGATCTTTTTTCTTATTCTCTGTGCTGATGAGTTTAAGATGTCCCCTGCAAGAGGAACAGTTGTGGATTTATTTTTTTTTTTAATGTAGCGTCACAAGTTAATTGAGAGTTTGTTGATTTGTAACATGGTGGCAGTTGCTATTTTTGTACATACTTGTAATGTTTTAAATGAAAAATGAATCTCTTAATTCTTCTGTCATTATTTCCCTTCCGACTATAAACCTCCTCCAGATGTGTTAAACAAACAATCATCTCCACACGGTGAAAAGCACAAAGCACCGAGCATCCTCTGGAAATTAAGTCCAGGTGTTGACTGGAGGCTGGAAAGTTCAACTCTTCAGGAGTGTTTTTATAGCTGCTGCTGTGGTCCATGAGCTCTTAATCATGTCGATACAAACAGGTTTGCTCCTTAACTTGCCTGCTCTTGGAGTTTAAAATGAAGGTGTGCTACACACTTTTTACAACAATTGGTGTTTTTTATATCCATATTCAGTATTAATTTAACCAACCAAGTACATTTAATTTTTCACATTACATTCTTCTGTGCGGGCAAGTGCAGCTAGTGCTCCTTCCTGTTTTCAGCTACTTGAATTTTCCATGTTTTAATTAGGAAATTCATCATTCATCTACATGTCCGTTGTACAGCAAAAACTGTTGTATAAGTCTGCGACACTATTTTCATATAAAATGTATTAAAATAAAAATTCCACATATCTATAAGAGTTTGGACTCCCAAGATTTTTTCCCACCCATAATGTACTGTTACTGAAACCTTTTAAGTTATAGCTCACTCGCTGTCTGGCAAAGTTTGTGTTAGATGAGAAGAATGACAACGTTAAAGTTTTCAAACTGTCCGTTAATATGAAGCTATAGCAAGCGGACAGTTATCTTAGCTTAGGACAATGACTGGAAACAGCTAACGTTAGTCCAGCTCTGTTCAACTGTAATAGTATGTCATAAAACAAAATCATGTAAAATGTCATTAAAAAATCATTTTAAACAATCATGGTATAGTATGTCATTAAAATGTCAGTATAGTATACCAGAAGAAGAACATGAAGTTTATAGTGCTTTTCACAGACAAAAGTCACAAAATGCTTTACATGAGCATAAGACAGAATCCAAAAAAAAGGAAATTAAGTGACCACATGAGCCACATGTTTAAAGAGTGCAAATCAAAGAGCACATAACAAGCAATTAAAATGACACATTATTAAATGCAGACCTGATGCAAACAATTTATCTAAAGGTGCCACTTTATCCAGCAACGTGGAGCAATTCTCATTAAAAGCTCTACATCATTAACATTATCATTAAAATCACAATAAATGTGCTCTGAAAACTGATCAGTCGCACACAATGTTCTTCTGAGACACAAGGGGACAGCATTTCCATAGACATCAAAGAAAATACATGTATG
This sequence comes from Heterobranchus longifilis, assembly GCA_028570985.1. Taxonomy (NCBI): domain Eukaryota; kingdom Metazoa; phylum Chordata; class Actinopteri; order Siluriformes; family Clariidae; genus Heterobranchus; species Heterobranchus longifilis. The sequence continues at coordinate 1,986 of JAOVVB010243284.1, read as the reverse complement.
ATCACTGATCAGTAGATCCTCACAATGGATATGATCAATATCTACCCAGAGAAACAACAAGGTCCAAGGTATGACCACCCATGTGAGTGGCACCAGAAACATGTGGCATCATTAATGTGCAGGTTAAAATCACCAACTAATAACACTTTGTCCAGCCAATAGAGGTCAGAAAGTCTGTAAATTCTGATGAAAACTGCCCTGCAGGAGGTCGATATATTAAAACACACAGTGGTGGAGCGTAACAAAGTACATTTAGTTACTTTGCAGATTTAGATTATTAATTCAAAATAATCAGCATATCAACTACGATATATTATTATCGATTAAGTTACCAAGCAGTATAAAAAGTAATTAAATAGAGCTGATTTAGCTGATGGAGATTTTCTGCTTGTCTCTGCTTTATATTATATTAAAGTGAATATCTTTGGGTTTTTGGACAAAACAAGACATTTAAAAACATTGCTTTGGACTTTTGAGAAACTGGGATGGACATTTTTCAATATTTTCTGACATTTTCTGACATTTAATCAATAATGAAAATAATCATTAGATGGAGCCCTATAATTAAAATTAGCTCAATTTTTACCAGCTACAACATTAAAGTGACAAAACACATGAATGCATCAATTATTATAGTTTAATAATATATATTATTCTGAAACAGGCCAGTCTGCATAATGAGTACTTTTACTTTGATACTTTTAGTACATTTTGATGCTAATACTTTTGTACTTTTACTTGAGTACAATTTTGAATGCAGGACTTTTACTTGTAGCTGAGTATTTCTCCACCGTGGTATTGCTACTTTTACTTAATAAACTATCTGAATACTTCTTCCACCACTGAAAACACAATAAAACGGCTTTACCAACTTTACTCAGTTGTACTTCAAAAGAAGTAACAGATAGTGTGCACACCAACTGGCAAGAAATGAGCAGTCCACAGGACACAGCTCATTTCAATGAATAAACTCCATATTCTGTTGCCACGTTTCAGTCAGATTTTCCCTTATGAACAAGTCATTTAGTATGCCTTGTTCGCTGCAGAGCGTGCATTTATTAAACACATTTTGACTGAGGACGCAGCCATGTCCTCGTCAGCACAGGGAAGTGTGGGGGTGCGCGCAATTTGCCGGATCACTCGCGCGCCACGGCGATCCCGACAATAACGAGGTCGTGAGCCCAGGTCCGTGATTCTGACTGGGATGCTCATGGGTGCGGGGGTGGAGGCAGAGACTATGGGGACAGTAGTAGGGAGAATCTTCGTCAGGTCAAAAGGTTTGTCACATGGAAACCACACCCCCACATATAGTTATGGCACATCAATAGGCAAACAAGCTCTCTGAATGAATGCAGGTGTGGCAATCCACAGAAAGGGGGTGGATCATCCAGAACCACATGACAGTGTTTAACTTGAATCATTCAATATGTGACATCTTGATTCAGAAGTGTGGAAGCAATAATTAGTGTTAAACACAAGTCATACTTCAAAGAACATAACTCATACTTCAAAAACTCAGTAATAAAATGAAAGTTAAAGTTAAAAACACAACATAATATAAACATCGCATCCATCAGGCATGTAGAAATATAAATATAAATCATCTACGTCCAACATGTTGTATTAAATTAAAGGGTCAGACAGTAGATTCACAGAAGCAAAAGGACACATTGGTCAAATAGAGCAAAGGTTTGGTGATCCTAAATTATTTGTCAGGGTCTATATATATATATATATATATATATATAATACTTTATATAATAATTTATATTATTATACGTAGGATATATTATGTATGTAAAATGTTAAAAGAACATAAGGAGATAGGCACTCAAGTGCACCTCCGTCTTTCTTTCTTTCTTTCTTACTTTCTTACATTCTTTCTTTCTTTCTTTACCCTCTTTTTTCCCTCTCTCTCTCTCTCTCTCTCTCTCTCTCTCTCTCTCTCTCTCTCTCTTTCTCTCTGTCTCTCTATCTCTGTCTCCC
>JAOVVB010243277.1:0-21628 GCA_028570985.1 Heterobranchus longifilis | reverse complement strand
AAAACTGTCAAGGCCTTGATTTTTTGTCCCTCAAATTCACAAACTTTCAAGGATTTCAAGGACCCGTGGGAACCATGATGTATGCTCTTACATTTGGACAAGGAGTAGTATCCTCAGTGAGATCTTTGCCTTATTGACATTGCATGGCCTGGACATCAATCAGCATCAGCAAATTCACACACAAACACACGCACTTCATTCATACTAACACCAGACACACAAACCCAGGAGAGATTGGCTTCAATGACCTGGTAATGAGAAAATAACAAACAACAAATGTTACAGAATAATTTCCAGGAAGACTTGCTCTGCCTTCCTCGGAGCCAGAAGAAGAGTTACAGTCAGCGTAAGTGCAGAGACTGGGCTCGCACTGCTCTCTGGAGAGAGCAGGAAGCAATGCATCTGTAATTGAGTTAGTGCTGCACACATCTGTGTGTTATTGACAACATCACCCAGCTTGCTTTGAGAATGGCCTCACACATACAGTTACATCAGCAAATAACGACTGGAGTAAGAATAATGCTGAACAAAAACAAACACAGGAAGACACGTAACTTTAGTGTGTGATATGAATACTTGTGTTTAAATAAAACTAATGTATCAGCCAGTGAATTGAGGTCTATTAAGCCTTACATTAGCTGACATCTTTATTACTAAAAGGTATTACTTTCTACTTTGAATGTTACGATAGTCTTTTATTTATTTGTTCCTGCGAAAATACACACGTTGATTGCCGACACTTAAATACGGTGCACTTAGAATCAGCTGGGAGAGTGGAGTCGCAGTTTTCTGTGTCGTCTTGTGTGGTGTCAATATTGTGGACTTCTACAAACAAAATGAGTTATGGATTAACCTCTCTAAATATAGTATACATATTGAGTATGTAGTGCATAGTATGTGATTTTGGACGCAGCCTCCAGTGTTGCATACTGTAGCCTAATATTTCACCAGAAATAGTATGCACGTCACATACTAAGGTTTCGGACATACATACTAAAAAAATCTTGTATACTGTTTTAGTGTACTAAACAGCATGTTATGTTAGGATGGCATTTTGGACACAACCTTTACCTTTTTGCTGGGGACCCCCTGGAACCCCCTCAAGGGCCCCTGGGAGTCCCCGGACCCCACTTTAAGAACCACTGTACTCATCCTTCAATAAACATGTAGAGGCTAAACAAACAGGTGTTTTTGAGCTCAGAACTTCAGGAATTCATCTTTTCCCCATAGCTGGATATGGATGTTACATTTCATACAACAGCACAATGGTCAGCTTTAAAAAAAGATAGGCCTTTCTGGCGTCCTAAGATCAGGTGGTAACGATTACTGTTAGCCATCAGCGGATATTGGTTATAACAGAGTAACAGTCCTATCAGCGTGAATTAAGGTTACTTATCTTATCCAGACACTTCACGCTAAGTTAGCTTATCTCCTGTTAAACATCTCTATCAGTGCTTAACGACGGTGCCTTTCACTTACCCTGTGTGCAGGTCGTAAAACAGCCCGCTAGCAAACATGTCGCTAACGTTACCAAACTATTTCAGCACGGCACCGGTGGCAAACGATGTTTATATGAAAAGCTAACATATTTATCACGGCTGCGTGGCTAGGTGGGACGATGATGTCCTCCTAATTCAAACCGTCTTCCGACCACTTGACAGCGAGGCAGCTCGCGCAGGGTTTACGTTATGTTACATATATCCCCCCCCCGCCTCCCCCCCAAAAAGATAAAGCGACTATTACCTTTTATCCATCGTTGTATCAGTCGTCATCTACAAGCTGAACGGCGACTTTGGCTGTCAGGTCACCCAGAGGCCCATAGCTGGCTGTTCATGACTGCGGTGTTAGCTTAAAGATGCTACCCTTCCCCCGGCTGCAATGTCATTTACACACTACTGCTGCTGCTGCTGCTGCTGCTGCTGTTACACGGTGGTTGGCCTGCCGGGCGGCTGTTGTTGACACTGTCCAAAATTATACTTCAGCAGGCAGGCAACAAAAAATCTGTCAGATTTGGAAATCAAAATGGCGGATACCTAAAACGTAATCAAAAGTTCAGCTGTCCATCAACTGTAAACACAAGACCAACTCCGTATTTATGTGCGGGGTCACCCCCTGAATAATTGCTGTCAGTATGGAGCTGGGTGATACTACAGCATCAAGAAGGCTACTGCAGTAAAAAATAGTCAGATTCATAACTCAAAAAACAATAAACTATATGAAAAAGTAAACTTTTAATTTCAAATTGTGGTAAAGAAGATGCAATCAGATAAAGAAAAGAAAAGATTCAGATCAAAATATTTTGCAAGAAATTGCTTTGGTTTCTGACAAATGTTTAGGGACTGTCCCTCACTTTCTGTCCTCAGATTTTGGGTGAAAAGCCTAGGGACCGATCTGAATGTTGAATTTAGGCCTACACATTTCTTTGCAACATGAACAAAAGCAGGCAAGATAATACAAATTGTGACTCAAAAAAATCTTTAACGAACCCCTAGAAAAAGGATAACTTAAAAAATTGCTGCAACTTGTTCACATGGGTCACATTCAATCTGAAAAACGGTGTGCACCGTTTTGCCACGGTTTCTGGGTTAAGCGGCCTGTTTTCTTGAGATGGCGTGCAACAGGCTTTGAAGTATGTTTTCGTAGGTGTGTCAAAGGTGATACCCAATCAGAAGTGATGTGTATAAACCCTGCCGTATTGAAACAGGGTGTTCAACGCACCACTGTTTCCGTTTAAAGGTCCCATATTAGATTTCCATGACTTTAAAAAAAATTATAAACTAGGTCCAGGTGCTATATAGCCTAAATACTGTGAAAGTATCAAATGCTCAATCCAAGAAGAAATGCACACGGCCTGTATTCAGAAACTGTGCCTTTAAATGAGCCATCAGGACTTGTGATGTCACAACTATACTATATATGTAGGTAGAAAGTGCTGCTACAGTGCCCTTACAGTCACTCCCAGGCTGCAATGACGGTGCAGAGATGCAGAGAGTGCAGATGTGGAAAACCTGGAGACACTGACCAATCAGAGCAGACTGGGCTTTTTTGTGAGGGGGCCTTAAAGAGACAGGGGCTAAAAAGGAGCATTTCAGACAGCGGGTGAATACAAGTACATTCAGACAGACAGTATGAGAAATTGCGTTTTTGAACATTAAAACATGTAAACAGGTTCTAGTAGAAACCCAAAATACAAATATGAACCAGAAAATGAGCATAATATGTCCCCTTTAAATAAATGTTTTTCTATGTTTTGTCGAGGCTGAACGCACCCCTGGTGTAGCCTACTGAGGACCCAATGACTCCGGTCTGCCATGCTGTCTTGCTGCCCCTGACCAGGATGTCAGGTTACAGGTCTGCACATTCATTATTTTACCACATGTGCATCTGCAGCACTGTGGAGCTGCATCACCTGGCAAACACAGTTATTGAAAAATACAGCATATTAGCTGGGCATATTGAGAGTGTGTTACCATTCAGAACAGGCTAATTTCTTGGCTCCCGGTATTGTTGCTTGCAGTGTTGTCGAGGGGCATGCCCGTTCAGAGAGAGGGCCAATTGCCTGGCCCCTGGAAGTGCTGCCTGGCCCTTCTTGAGAGCCACTTATTCAATCAACTTCACACTTGACACTGCACTCCTTTGGGTCCTCAGCAATACACCTGCCAAATATGAGGTGGATTGGATGAGTGTTTCTTGAGATATGCGAAGGAAAGCCAGACATACACAGACAGACAGAGAGTCCAAAGACAGACTGGCCAAATGGCACAACATTTGCCATGGTCTCTCAGACATCATATATATACACAAGTCCACCAAATGTGGTTGCAATAGCACAAAGCGCAGGAGATAAGGCATTTTTATGTAATATTAGCCCTGCCCACAGCATTTGAGCAAACTTTGAGGGCCAGCTATAGCATAACTGTATTATGGAACATCAAAAATCTGAAAGGGTAACTTTTTCCAGCTTGGTCCAGAGATGTTCTGTACCAAATCTGGTGACCATTGGTCAAAATGTGTAGGAGTAGTGAAAAAAACTGATTTCGACAAAATTTATCTAGATGCAAATGGGCATGGCTTAGATAGACAGACAGATAGATAGATAGATTTTGCTTGAGACTTACAGTTCAAAAGTTACTGGCCAAAACGTAGAATTTGTTGTAATAGTGCCACCATCTGGCCAAATTACATCAAATTTGACACAAAGCATGGCATTGGGTCCCCAGCAATAAACCTGCCAAGTGTGAAGTAGATCGGATGAACGGTTCTCAAAATATTTAAAGGACAGACACACAGAGATGCCTTGCTTTATAGTTACCAAATTCACTCATAGGGGGACTTTAAATTTCAGACAGTGTAGTGTAGCCTACCTTTAAGACGGCCCCTAACTCCCTCTCACACACTATCCCACGGGATACAAATGCAATTTCTGGTGGTCAGTGGACAAATTTGAATAAATATTTGCAGCAGATGTTTTTCTGCATTCATTCAGTCTAAAAGTAAATGTACATTGTGGGCATTCTCAGGCTTCTGGGGCATTTTAAGTACATTGCTATTATCAGTAATAATAAAACGTGCCAAATGGGAAACATATTTTGTTCAATACTGAACATAATGACACATTCAACGTAAATACATAAGCACCGCGTGACAGTTTTTTGGAATAACATGGTTGCTGTTTTGTGGCATCTGTTTCCGAGTGGGTGTTTGTCTGTCGTAGTATCTGGCAACCCTGGACAGTCCCCCAGCCGGGGTCGTGTCTATAAGGTAGCCTTGGCTTTGATAAAGTCTCGCGAGATGGGTAAGGTTAGGCATTGACCTAGAAAAGATAAGGTTAGATTGGTATGTTTAGGCATAACCTCGATTGGTATGGTAAGGTGGGTATGGTTAGGCATTAACCTCGAATAGTATGGTTAGGTTTAGGTGGTCGGGATATGAATCTCGCGAGAGATTTTGGCCGTTTTCTCAAATCTAGGGTTACCTTATAGACACGACCCCCAGCCGGTGATTCTTGCGTCGGTTCCTCACTCAGCTGAACCTCCGCAGAAGGTCTTTCTGTGTGTAGCCGGTTAGCATCATGGCGAACGTTGTGGATACTAAGCTATACGACATCCTCGGAGTTTCACCATCTGCCTCTGAAAATGAACTTAAAAAGGTACGTAAGTTACCCTTCCAAACGAAAAAGAAAGGTGTGTAGCAAGAACAGAATAAAAAAGAGAAGAGATCAGCAGTGAAATTTGGCCTAGAAATAAGCTAATCAACGTGAGCTAGGTTGCTGAACGCTAGCTAAGGATTCTCAGTAGCAACTAGCCTAGCCTGCGAGCTAAGCTAGCTATTCAGTGCTTCATGGCGATGTGTTTTTTTAAGTACATTAAAGCTACTGGTGTTTGTGAAATATCGGCAATGATTGTGATTTTCATCGTTCCTGTGGTTACATAAATTAGAAGGATGGAGTTAGCCTGCCCGAAAACCAAGAAATACACTGGTGACCACGAGTGTGATAGCTTACCGGCTATTGACGTTACATTCCAGCAAATAGCCTCCACCAAGTCGCGCTGTAACGAAGCAAGTAACGCATAAACAGCTCAACCAGAAAAAAACATATACCGTTAATACCAAGAAAACATGGTGTAACATCTGATAACGCCAAGCTTGGCGTGAAATGTATCTTGAAAAAACTTGGGGTGGTGGTTACGAGATAACGTTACTGTCACCCGCCGTGTAGCTAACGCTACTGTATACTTAGCGTTGTTAGCCAATATGTAATGTCTCTGGGTACCCCAAACTCCATTCAAACATCAGGCAATTGGGGATTGTTTATAATCAACAAACATACGGCCCTTGCTAAACATGACTTGATACATTTTGCTATTATGTTTTTGACTGCCTATATATTCGTTTTATATTGTGACTTAACCCAACCAAATTAACAAACGGTAGTTAAGACAATCGCTTGTCATCCCATCTGTTTTCCTATATTAAAAAAAACAACATGTTAGGTGGTGGCGACATTGTGATACGCCTACGTGTTTAGGTCAAAGTGTTTTTAGATTTGTTAGTTGATTCTGGATTTGCCAAATCATGATTAACCTTTAGTACATCAGGTAAACTCAAAATATGCAGATTTTCGGATATTGTTTTGTTTTGTTGATGTCTTCACGGTCGAGTATTTATAGTGTCTGAGATGTCAAAGGCAGCCATGCTCTTGACGTTTTTGACAGCAGGCCCACAAGTCAAGCCCTTGGCTAGTAAGGACAGTTAATACACTTTAGTGATTTGCTAGCAGAGCTATTTGACACAGTTGGCACCTGAGCTCTCTAGAGCTGTCCTCGATTAAAGAATCATGCAAAAGCACCACTTTAAATCTTGTGTTTACCAGAGATGTAATTATACGTTTCTTGGAAATAGCCTAAGTCATTCAGCATGAAAGAAGCATAAAAAATGACTAATCGTAATCAACTAAAGAAATCTTAGTTGATTAAGACCAAAACAACGAAGAGGGCGCAAACACAGCTTTGTTCACTTTGATTTTTGGTTTATTACAGGCCTACCGCAAATTGGCCAAAGAGTACCATCCTGACAAGAACCCCGATGCTGGAGACAAGGTATGATGCACCAAAACATGTCATGTTAACAGCAGCAACAGCAGAATTATATTCAACAATTGGGACCAAGAAATTATGTCAACTTTGTTTATCGTGATCACACAGCCAAACTCTTTGATGATTAAGACAAGGTACAGATCAGAGCACAGACTATGAAACGGCTTTTCCCTAGCGAAATGCACATCAGTGTTTGATTTGTACTGCTCTATGACTTAATTCCTCAAATTCTGCAACAATGTGACACAAGAGACTGTCTTTTTTTTTCTTTGTAAAACAAACATCAAAAACAAAACGTGTTGCCTCCTTTTGACTCTGATGTACTGATTTGTCTGTCCCCCCCAGTTTCAAGCTGTCTGATTGTTCCTTTTTTCATTTTCCAGTTTAAAGAAATCAGTTTTGCATATGAGGTACTGACAAACCCAGAAAAGAAGGAGCTTTATGATCGCTATGGAGAACAGGGGCTACGGGAGGGAGGAGGCGGAGGGCCTGGCATGGACGATATCTTCTCTCACATCTTTGGCGGAGGACTGTTTGGGTTCATGGGGGGACAGGGCAGAGGACGCAATGGAGGCAGGAGGAGAGGAGATGATATGGTACATCCTCTGAAGTAAGTGTGTTACATAAACACAGTTTGGGTGCTTCAAATTTGTGTTGTTGCACACATCTTACAACTCTTTTGTCACGCAGAGTTTCTCTTGAAGACCTCTACAATGGCAAAACCACCAAACTGCAGCTCAGTAAGAATGTGCTGTGTGGTGCCTGTAATGGGTGAGTTCGCTTTGAATGTTTCATTTTAAAATATTTTTAAAAAAGTCTACAGTTTCAAAGCCCTGACAGAAGAAGCCCTGTAGAAATTCCCGTTAACAATGCTGATGCTTTACTGTTTACCTTTTAGTCAGGGGGGTAAGGCAGGAGCAGTGCAGAAGTGTGTGGCATGCAGAGGACGAGGTATGAGAATCATGATTAGACAGCTGGCCCCTGGGATGGTCCAACAGATGCAGTCAGTCTGCACAGACTGCAATGGAGAGGGTAATATGTCAATAAACACCCACACGGCGACTATACTTTTTAAAAGATTGTACAATAGCGAGCGCAACGGCACTCTGAAATTGTCTTTAAATCTCCATTTGTGTGCTTGTGCAGGAGAGGTGATAAACGAGAAGGACCGCTGCAGAAAGTGTGAGGGTCATAAGGTGTGTAAGGAGACTAAGCTTCTGGAGGTGCACGTGGACAAAGGCATGAGACATGGACAGAAGATCACATTCTCCGGGGAGGCTGACCAAGCACCGGGCATCGAACCAGGAGATATAGTCCTGGTGCTGCAAGAGAAAGAACATGAGGTAAACAATAATTGGCTGCTGATATTGATTTGTTTAGCTGTATTCATTTTATTATCATGGCTAAGGAGATATCTTTTATTTAGAGGCTGTTTCTACTAGGGCTGCCCCTGAAAGTCGACGAGTCGAATCACACTTTGGTGACCCTTCAGTCGAGCCGTCGTTTTTAAAAATCTGGTGTACCGAGTGCCAGTCCCTGATCCACTATGTTAAATCCCCCATGCAGACGGCGCGGACTGCCACCCGTTGAGAAGTGTGAAAATAATTTTGGTTCATTATGAAACTTTGGCGGACCACATTTAACTGTTAATGTGGTCGAAATCATCACGGAAGTTAAAGGAACGAATAGTCGAATCTTCACAACCAAATCCGATTCAAAATGTAAAAATCTGATTCGGATACAGCCCTAGTTCTCAGCTCTTTTAAATCAAGACTTTTCTGTTTGCTGCTGCCTTTAACTAAATCACATAATTATTAATCTCTCACATTGCACTGTAACTTTTATTCTTGTATTTTATCTGTCTCGGCTTGTTTTTATTTTCCATTCTTTTAAATGACTGTTTTAACTGTTTTTCTAATGTTTTGTGTAAAGCACTTTGAATTGTTGCTGTATAAATAAACTTTTCTACATTGTTGAACATGTTATAATGACAATTAACAAATTTGCTGTCAATCTTAAATCAGGAATTCCGCCGTGATGGCAGTGACCTTCACATTGTCCAGCGTATCGGCCTGGTCGAGGCTCTGTGTGGCTTCCAGATGACCGTCGCACACCTTGATGGACGTCAGCTGCTCGTCAAATATCCGCCTGGCAAAGTCATCGAGCCGGGTAAGCAATGTCTTCTTACCACATTAATTAATTTGGTCTCTTTCATGACATTCCTGTTTTTTTGTGCAACAGATGATTGCTCTTACATTTACTGTTTACTGCATCTATTCTTTTCTTTTGCAGCTAGTTTTACTTTCTCTACCAGACATTTTTGCAGCTAATGAGCCATATTATGATTTTGAAAAATCTATAATTTCCTGGGAAATACTACAGTAATACACCATTAACTTTGGTTTATGCACGAAAATGTATTTTTTTTAGGCATACATACATTTTCATGACAGTTAAAACTTGAGAAAGTAGAATGTAATACTAGTTTTCTTATTAAAAAAAGTCTTTAAAAAGTAATTAAACAAAGTTTGTTGCATGGCTAAAGAAAAAAATAGGCTATACAATATATTTCTTAACCGCTAGTTAACTTGTTAGTGCAAAGTTTGCACTAGCAAGTTGCGTTTTAAGGTCTTTTTTTCTGCTAAGTTTCATGGCTCTCACGACCGACTGTCGAACGGCGCTCACAGCGAGAGCTACGTGACACATACCACTATATTGATGAGGACTGGCAGGTTAAATCAGCCGCCCTACACTCAGAATAAGCCAGGCAGACACACAGCTGACAGCCTTCTGTTATTGCGCCCGCATGCCTTTTAAACCTTTTTGCTGTGTTTGTGTGGCAGGCTCTATTAGGATGGTGAAGGGAGAGGGAATGCCTCAGTACAGAAACCCGTTTGAGAAGGGAGACCTTTACGTCAAGTTTGACGTCCAGTTCCCCGAAAACAACTGGATTAGCCCCGAAAAACTGAATGTGAGTCGCAACAGTTAAACATCCCAATTTGCACAATTTAAACTCCATTAAGCTTGAATGATTTAAAATCTAATCTAATCTTTCAGGAACTGGAGTGCTTGCTGCCCGCCCGCGCTGAGAATCCCGTTATTGCAGCGGACGCAGAGGAAGTCGACCTGACAGAATTTGACAAGAGTCAAGGGTCAGGAGGCGGAGCCAGGAGAGAGGCCTACAATGATAGTTCTGATGAGGAAGGGGGTCATCACGGTCCGGGGGTGCAGTGCGCACACCAATAGAAAGACTCATAACTAAAGACGTGCACACACATAAATACACGAACAACCCTCGAGTCCCATCGCTAACACCATTCAAGACTTGACGCACATACATGCAGATTTCTCTCCGTTCATGATTCCTGTGAAAAAGAGAGATATGCACAAATACATTATACACGTATATCCACCCTCCTCAGTTCCATGGTGCCCATAAGTCAGAGATATGCTGGACGTCACGTGTGATGACCATTTTTGTGTTTATGGACAGTAGTGCTCATCAAAGCCTCCAGCGAGAAGGTTCAGTGAGTGAACTTGGCTTGGACCGCCCTGTTTTCATCCTAGGCTTTTACCTTTCACTGTGGGAAACACCAGTCTAGTGTATAAAATGCAAATATTGTTGTATAAGGTGTAGTTTAGTCTATCACACAAACAAGCGCATGCTGCTTTCTTGCTGAAGATCTTGCACATGTAGATCCAGGGTTCCGGACAGAGAAATCTGACACCACACCTGTTTAAATTTCAGTGTGTCACTGCTATCAAAGTGCCCTGCTATCATAAGAGCTGACCTGATTACAGCCCTAATAAGTGTGTCCTCTGCACAGCCTGCTGAGAACGTTTAATCCAGTCGTATTTTTTGAAAACGGGACCGTTTCTGTTTATTCCCCAGCTGTCCCATAAATTGCTAAAATATTATTAAAGCACCTGTCAGCCAGGCACCATGTTTCCTTAGTTTGGAATTCAAACTTTGTTGGTTTTGATTGTTAGTGTGTTCGAGACTACAGATCTTGAACCTAATGCTGCGTTCACATGGAGACGGCAAACCGGATGTCATTTTAGGGGACGAGAGCAGGACGGTGAAATTAAGTGAGGCCGGCAGAGGGGCCAAAGTTAAAATATTTACATTTTCTGCCGTCCTCTGCCACGGTATTTATAACCGGAAGTGAAATCCTAGAATCATTACATTAAAAATGGACACAAAATAATTGAATTTAATATATTCTATTCTTTGTAACATATCGTCACGCATGTTTGGTTTTGCTGCCCTGACATTCCGTCGGACGGTTTGTTTTTCCCGGGCCGTCCAGAAAGTGTTGTCCGTCTGCTGTTCGTGGTTCGTACAAAGTCTTGAAAAGTTTGGAAAATGTTTAACCGTTCAGGGTTTCAGGTTTAGGAATATGCTTGAATTCGGATATGTACGCCTTGAAAAGTGCTTGATTTTCAACTAAATCTGCTGTTTCATCTTCTCATGTAAACCAAAAATCTTTTAGCATTTGAAATGAAACGATCCCATCATATTAGTGTGTTGTCTCCTGACGTCTGTTAATATGAACAGCTGGTAAAATAAACAAAGTGACAATATACAGTGATTGCTGTGGGTATAAAGGAATTCTGTAAACATTATTTTTCCCAATTGCATTTATAGTAACAATTTAGATTTAATGATAAAGGCTTCGAAAGTCTGGAAGTTTTTGGTTTAGGTACCTTGAAAAGTGCTTGAATTTTACTCTTAACAAGCTGTACGAGCCCTGGCTGTTACCGTCTGAGTCCATGTGAATGCAGCATAAGTTGTGTACTCTTCATTTGATTTGAGGACACACTTTGTGTACTTTGTATGTATGCGTGTGTGTTTAACGCAGCGGCTCAGTGTGTGTGTGAGCTGCTGTGGAATGTTCCTGCTCTGTGTTGGACTGCAGTGTGAGTGGACACTGTATGTATATAGGGTCGATTTAAGAGGAAAAACACAGAATGTTTATTTGCTGAGAAACTCTCCCATGTAGACATTTTTCCCTCAACTCACCAGGACCGAGAGATTATGGAGGACGGAACCTGCCAAAATAAAAAAATAATTACATTAATAAATAAATGACTCAATAAATAAACATGCCATTAAATGCACCAAAAATAATATTTAAAATAATTGTAGGCATTAATTAATTGATAAAATGTGACATAAATGGATATTTCTGTTTTAATTTCTTTATTTATTTACCTTTATATGAATCCCCCTATTTATGTATTTCCTTTCCTATTTAATTGTCCCTTTTATATATATTTTCAATTCATTTTTGAATGTATTTATTTGATTTATGCACTCTGATGTTGATAACTGATGGTGAAAAAGGTTGACCCCTGACACACGCCCCCCTCATTTGAATAATGAAGAAGAAATGCATAAAGACATAAAAAGAAAATAATACAGAAATAAATAAGTAGGAGGAACATGCAAAGGGAAAATAATACAGAAAAATAAATAAAGTGAAAAATGAATAAATACATTTAAAAAGAAATTTAGAATAAAAATATTAAATGATGAATAATGAAATAATGAAAATGAATTTAAAAAATAGGAAAGTAAATAAATAGGGGAATTAATACAAAGGTACATAAATGAAGAAATGAAAAGAAAAATATCAATTTATGTCACTTTTTTATCAGTTAATTAAAGCCTACAGTTATATTTAATATTTTGGATACATTTAGTGGCATATTAATTTATTTCTCGAGTCATTTATTTTTTATTTTGGCAGTCCTCCATAAGAGATGCTCCTCTCTTGCAGGAAAACCACCGGGCCCACACCAAACCTCTGTATTATACATATCTCCCCATCGTAGAGTTGTTAGCCAAACTTACATCCTTTGACATGTTACAATATTCCCATCCCCATAGACCTGTAAATAAATACAGCCCCGGTCCACAGGTGCATCCAGAGTCTACAGCAGTGTCCTCCGGTCAGTCACATTCTTTCTTACACAAGTGAGTAATGGCCGACGGTGCCAATAATATAAATGTTGCGTTCACGTGAAGGAGAAGTTGATGGAACCTCTGTAGACTGTTAACATGCACCTCTGCGACTCATCATGTATGTAACTAAAGGGGGTCATTGATAAATGACATTACTGTTGATGCTTATGTTTGTCAAGATGATAATTAACTGTATAATAAACAGTCACTTCAAATTTGACATCTGTCTTATTTCATAATGCACAACCTGCTTTTTAAAAACATAATGTGTGCTTAAGGGGAGACTAGGTATGGGACATTATTAAAATTTCATGTCATGAATATCCTGGCCAAAATGCAATTCACGATATCCCGATAATCAACTAAATATGCTTAAAAACGTCATTAAAACACACTGGAATCACTTTACCTTGTATTTTGATTTGTTGGGACTTTTTTCTTGAAACATTATGAGTTTTTTCTCATAAAAGTTTGAGTTTTTCGCAAAACATTGCAACTTTTTTCTCAAAACATAACTTTTTCTTGAAACATTACAATCTTTCTCATGAAATTAAGACTTCTCGAAACATTACAACTTTTTTCTCAAAACATTATGACTTTTTTTTCTCATAAAATTGAGTTTTTCTCAAAACATTGCAACATTACAACTGTTTTTTTTCCTGATAACATTACGACTTTTCGCAAAACATTACGATTTTTTCTCATAAAATTAAGACTTTTTTTCTCAAAACATTAAAACTTTTTTCTCAAAACATTAAAACTTTTCTTGAAACATTACGACTTTTTAAAGGAACATTACGGCTTTTTCTCTTCAGACTTTTTTCTCAAAACATTATGACTTTTAAGAAACAAATATTGTTATTGCATCACAGATAGGACACTGTAGTAAACTGCAGTCAATTCGTGAGGATATTCACGATTATCCCTTTAATGGAAATTCACCACGTTTTTTTATCGAGATCCAAGATAAAATCCATTATTGTCCCGTCCCTCAGGGAGACACTGCAGGTGAATTGGGTAAAAATGTAACTAATAGATATCACCATGAAACTTCCCCAGTTTATTACTTACATTAAGGCTATTAGTTTTGTATTATAACTTTTCTGAAATGTTATGTTTAAATATGCAAATGAGACATTATCTAATGCAAAGAAATCTACAGACACAAATAGACAAACTGTAGTAAAATAAACACCTAAATGTGTATTTTGGATGTTTTCTTTCCACTAGAAGACATGTTATGGAAGCAAAATCTAAACATTTGTTTGTATGTTTTTGCCTGTAGTGTTTCACCTTAATTGACCATAAAGGCCACTGTGGATACAAAATCTGCAGCATTAAATTCGAACGCATCAGAATATTATCTGATAAACATGTGGATTAATAGATTTTAAATCAAACGATTAAAAGTGTTGTGTTCTGAAGTAAAACTTCCTCTTTTGACTCGACCTGAATTTAAGCAGCTGTAGTTTCTCAGTCTGTTCCATCGTCTGTTTCTCTGCTGCGGAGAGATACTGGACCCAGGAGCTCCTTAAATCCTGCAGTGTTCCTAAAGGATAAATAAAAAGCAAATAGAAGGGGGCGGTGTGGTGACTCTTACTTTGGTGTTTCCTGTTTAATTTAAAGGGGTGTCCCTTACCTGTCTCGTTTGGACTGCATGACATACGAGCGCTCTCTCCTCAGCTGCTCCAGTCGCTCTCTGACGACCGTCTTCTGCTGGGTCTTATCCTCCTGAAACATCAGCGACGGTGATAATTAAAGGCCAGACACTACAGGCAAAAACGTTTTCTTCATGCACTGGTCAATTTTGAGATTTTGGGTTATTTTGCTTCCATAACAAGTGGAAAGAAAACATCTAAAATTCAGATTTCAGAAAAATTGTCATACAAAAAATAATTATCTTAATGTAATCAACTGGGGACGTTTCATGGTGATATCTATTAGTTTTACCCTGTTCACCTATCGTGTCTGGAATTTTTTTTTTCTCAAACTCTGAGCCAGAAATCTCCACTCCAGCAGCACTTACATACACCAAACTTTCCAGTTTCATTCCTGTCTATATCCTGAAGGTTTTTACAGAGGGGTTTGTTCATATATAATTCAGAGCCTGATTTATACAACATTTTATTCCTAAAAACATGGCGAATTCTTGACAGTATTTTCTGATTTCTGATTTATTATTAAATCCTTCACAACAAAAGTTAAGTGCTGGCTAACAGCAAATCAGAACTTTACCCATTTTAGCTAAATGTACTCTAAATTACAAGGTGTGTTATGCATTGTTGTAGGGTGTATGTGTTACTATATTTCCATATTTGTAGTTTATTGTGGTTTTATGATACTGGCTGTATGTTTTAATTATTATGTATGTGTAAAAGCCCAACTAGGGACAAGAGCTGAAAATGATCAATAGCTATAAACTCTCTGTGCAGCACATTCGTTTTATACTCTGTATTGTATATGTTAAATTGCATCATCCCTATCAAATAAAACAAAATAAAATTCAAGATTTTAAGAGCTATCCAAACTTCCCTCTGTAAAAACCTTTGACTCTAATATGTCAACAAAATAAAACAACAATTTTGAACCTGGCTTTATCCAATGTTCACATTTCTCTTCTGGAAATGGATGCAAATTAACACATGTTTATTAAGATAATGCCTCATTTGCATATTTAGACATACCATTTCAGAAAACTTGTAATACAAAAAAATATTGTCTTAATGTCAGCAATCAACTGGGGAAGTTTCATGATGATATCTATTAAAAAGTTTACCCTATTCACCTGACGTGTCTCCCTTTAATATAAAACTTGCTAAACTTGACTGATTCCCTCAGTATGCAGTATATTTATGTGTGGTGTTTACGTGTGGTATTTACCTGTGGTAGGTCTTGTGTGAGGTGTCTCAGCCTGTCTGTGTGTTTCACACCGAGCAGGTCTTCCTCTGCCTTTCTGTTCTGGATGATCGACAGACGCTCCTGAACCTGAAAGACAAACCGTGTCAGAGTGACGTGTCCCTTCTGCCTCACACAAACAACGATCTGAATACTCTTCCTCCTCCAGCGGTGTCACTCATCTCCCTCCTCTGCTGCTACACGTGTCTCTCACCCTGAGCAGTTGTCTCTCTCTGTCTCTCTGCTGCCTCTGTTCCACCTTTCTCTGCATGTCCACCAGGTTACGCATCGTCTTTTCTCTCTCCATCGCAGAGACGGGTTCTCTTGCTCGCTCTCTCTCCGTCAGCGTCACTGCCTCTCTCTCTGCAGGGCTGCAGTCAACCTTTAAGACAGGAAACAGCAGATCAAAAGATAAAAAGTGAATAATGTTTCAGCACAGATCACGAGCACTGGTTGTACTTACTGTGGAGGGTTCAGGTCCTCTCAGGTCCCACAGCTGTGACTCTGCGGGACACATGTCCACCTCGAGCACTTCTCTGTCCACATCCTCCGTCTCATTCATCAGTTCGGAGCAGAAGTCACCGGCACGCCGCTTCATCTCCGGAGGGTCGACTGAGAGAGTCTCTGCTGCTAAACGGTCACATTCAGATTCTCTCTTCTCTGGATGATCAGCTGTTGCTCTCTCCTCCAACGTCAACTAATGAGAATCAGATGCATGACATATTAATACAATGTTTTATGGTCTGCTTTACACTCACAGACATGAATGGATTACTGAACGGGCATACCGGGCACAGGCCCAGAGGTCCTGACTCACAAAATGATGCTGAAAAATGATCACAAAGAGACGATAAATGACCGCATACATACACAAAATGACTACAAACGACCCCAAAAGACTACAAAGAGACACAAAATGACTACAAAGAGACACAAAACGACGACATAGAAAAGTAAAATGACTCGAAATAGATGCAAAACGACTATAAAGAGGGGCAAAATGAACACAGAGAGCTAAAATTACAATAAAGAGATGCAAATCTATTAAAAATAGATGCAAAATTACTACTAAGGGACACAAAAAGACTACAATGAGACGTGGAACGACTGAAAAAATAGATGGAGAGAAGCAAAATGAACACAAAGACGCAAATCTACTAAAAACAGATGCAAAACGACTACAAAGAGACACAAAACGACCACAAAAAAAGTAAAATGACTAAAAATAGATGCAAAATGACTATAAAGAGATGCAAAATAAACACAAAGAGACCCAAAATTACAACAAAGAGATGAAAATCTACTAAAAAAAGATGCAAAGTGACTACAAAAGGGACACAAAATGACTAAAAGTAGACTCTTTGAGTTTGGGTGTCTTGTTCCTGTGTATACAGGGTGGGGGGGCCTCTGATGTGTCTGTGCCCAGGGGCCCAGGGGCCCAGTGGCTCATACCTGTGCTCCTGTGCTGCACTGCTGGTCTGCAGACTGTGCATCAGGATGACCGGTGGAGTCAGAGTGGAACAGTTTCATCTCTTCTCTGTCACTCTCTCCAGAAGTCTCGTCACTGTGTGTGTGTTCAGCTGTGCTCCGTCCTGCAGCCTCACAGTCCGTGTCTTCCTCCGGTGGTTTGCTCCAGGCGAGGGCGATCAGCGAGCCCTGTTTCTCATAACTCTGGGGGCTCTTTGTTGCACTGCCCTCCTCTTCTTTTTCTTCCTCCTGGGCTCCTCCGTCCGCAGCATCGGATACACACAAGATCTCCAAGTAGGGCAGGTCCTCCATGACCGCTCCACATCCTGAGGAGAAGCAACACGTTGTAACTGCAGCTGTGACTTCATGGTGATCTACGTTTGCTTGTGTTTTAGAGATTTTCACTTTGGATATCTGCTGATACTGACACCAGAGCTCTTTTATTTTGCATAAAATTTGCATCGCAATTTTGCATTAAATTTAAATGTGCGTCTAACTCATAGAATTCTGGGAGACAAAAAAATATGGGGACTACTGGATAACTACTGCAGAACTGTTTAATTATTGTATTTCCTCAATTAGTGACCAGGGCTCTTTTTTTTGAGGGTACCAGGCTTTTATTTGAAGCAGGCTTGTATTAGAACAATTGTTTGGACAATAATACTTTAGACGAGTAATCCAGAATAAATAAATAACAATTTCTTTATTTTTGCTACAACATTTTGGCTATGGGCTTAAAATTGCATTATTGCATATTTATAATTCATAAAAACATCAGACTATGAAATCTGGATCGTCTCAACTCTCCTGTGTTTGCAGTACCTGCACAGACGTCCTGTTTGTCAGTGCATTCTGCAGTTTGCACCACGTTTACTTCTCTGCTCGCTCTCCCGATTGAATCCACCGCCGGCGCTTCAGCGTCGACCGCTCCGCTGCAGCAGGACGGAGCTGCCGTTTGTTCTTTGCTGCTATTTTCCGTTACATTTGGATTAGTTGTGAGTACAGAGGCTGAAGTCAGAGGGCCGTCTGAGGTCAGCTGCAGCAGGTTGGTGTAGCGCCGTGCTCCAAGTTCAGATTCATAATCATCTCGCAGAGCTTGGACACGCTGTGAACTCTGAGAGACACACATCATTAATTTAACAGTGTGTGCTTTAATAAAGGAATACTTCAGCCCCAAAATGATCATTAGTATATCACTTACTCACCACATGTTACCCTGAATTTGTGAAAAAAAAAGAAGAATTCAAAAATGGAGAAAATCCTTAATGAATTGAAGTAATAGGTGCGTTTAACAACAGAAAAACTATTTCAAAACATCAGTTTACAAAATCCGACATTATGCAGAAGTGTTTTAAATAGTAAGGTTTTAGAGAAAATGTGTTTGGGAAGTACTGAGCATACGACTGAATAAATGAGACTTTTTTGATTATACTGTAAAAAATAATAGATAAAGCAGCAGTGACGTCACCCACTGGTTTGTGGACTACAATTTTGAAGTCACGAGTTTGGCATTTGGCCGTCGCCATCTTGATTTTTTTGGAGCCAGAAAAAAAGAAGAAGGTGGAGCACTAAAGGGGGAAAGTGACGTGAGTCATTTATCTGCATATAAAATACGTACGAGTATTTGATGTAGAAATTATCAGTTTGGGGGTGAAATGTTCCTTTAAAAGAGCCTTTGTTATTATGAGATCTTTGGATGTGATGCTGCGATTGTGCTGACTCACTGTGTCCATCAGTGTTGGCAGTAATGCAGAAGTCTGGACCTCCTGGATCTCCATCAGATGTGTCAGGAGGATCAGGGAACATTCTTCCAGCTCCACTTTCCTGCTGATTTGTGGCTGAAGGTTTGTTTGATTTAAGACGGTCTGAGTGTCGCTGTGCGTCTGCAGGCCGGCATGGATTTGTCTCAGCCTTTTTATACAGCCATTTCTTAAAGCAGCTTGCGGCTGATGGTTATCTGGAAACAGAAATGGAATATAGAGATGAGGGGGAGACAAAAGAAACTCTGACAACAGGCATGCAGCAGAAAAAGAAGAACATATTGATTCACCCTCTTTTGGAGGCACTGTGCAATCTGGCTCTTGCAAATCCTCTACGGAGACCCCGTGTGCCAACTGGACCAGGTGCTTCCTCTCCTGCTCCTGAGTCAGCACCAGCAACTGCAGCACCGCCTGCTGTAACACGGCCAAAGTTTCTGAAAACTACCGTAGTGTTTGACTTCTAGCCAGTACTCGAGAAACATCTGACTGCACAAACTAACACACTTTTAACAACACTGTTATGACACAATGTCCTGTATCAGGGGCCCATAAGCAGATTTACAGTTATACAATACCTGCTGCGGTGACACTGAGATGAAGTCTTCCTGTTCGTCATGGAGCCACAGCGCCGCCTGCTCCGCTCTGCACGGACTCTTAACATGTGGCCTGAGCACATACATGACACACAGTATACAGCTGAGACTGAGTGGACAAAGGACATGCAGCACTCAATGATGTAATCATTGTCTGAAAATGTAATAAAACCCAATAATGTAATACAACGTCCTAACTGATAATAACATTTTTACCAATAATGTAATACCTTTTATGTGTCTTTTTTTAAACTGATGATGTAATCACTTTGACAGATATTATCATAATGTAATGTAATATATGTTTTTTCTCTGAAATGTAAAGTGTGCATGTATACAAAATGTATAATACTGTTAGTGTCATTTGAAGCTGATTTCATTGCTGTTTGTATTTTGGAAATGTAAACTCGAGGCTTTATGAAGAATTTGAAATTTATAACAGATGGCAAATGAGACGTTGTTACCAGACAAATATGCATTAAACAAAAAAAATTATAAAAAAAACATATAAAGCGTTTACACTTCCAAACATGAAATCAGGGTCAAATGTTTTCAGGAGGCTAACAGTATTATACATTTTGTAAACTTTTTTTTAAAACCTTTTTTTACATTATCCGTTAAAATTATTACATAATCAGTTTTGAAAAATAAGGTTAAGTGCAAATTTCATTACATTTTCAGGTAATTATGACATTATTTGGTGCTACAGGACATAAAGAAAGACCTGATGACAGTGAGAACATGTATTAATTTTCAGTGTTGAACTGTTATTTTCAGGGTGAGTGTTTGTTGACGCACCAGGTCTCCCAGGACTGCCGAGCTGCCAGCAGAGCGCTGTAGGACGAGTTTTCTCTCTGAGCTCTGAGAGTCGCCAAACTGACGTGTAGACACACGAGTCTCAGGCTGTCTCTGTCCAGCCTGGGAGAGAAAACATGAATGAATCAACTCATTCTACATCTAGTTACAGATTTATTTCAATGGACAAAAACTGTGATTTTACTCCAACAGAGCACAGCAGTTTCTGGCCGACAGCTGCATCGATTGGCTCGTTTTTCTGTGTTATTGTGACTTTGTGTTTTAAAAGGATGACGAACTAATAAAGTGGTGATACACCAGCAACTCCTGTATTATGCGAGTTAGAATTACCGGTTTTATCAATGATAATAGATAGATAGATAGATGTACTTTATTAATCCCAAATTGGGAAATTATTATCTTACAGCAGCAGGTATTGCACAAGAACAGTAAGATATAAATATAAAAATACAAATAAGAAAAGAAAAAGAAAATACAGATAAAATAAAAAACTTAAAATAGCTCAAAATATAAAGAATATACAAAATACACTAAATATACCAAACTGCTACTACTACTACTACCACTGAAATATAAAGTATAAAAACATCTGATAATAAATCAGGTGATTTTCTTATCTTATATTAAGAGTTGAGTAGTAGTTCATATTTGTGTGTTCTTCACCTGGTGTGTGTTAAAAAGTATTTACCTCTCGCCCAGGACTGTTAGCGTGTCCCGTTCTTGTTGACGAAACGTGTGTAAGTCGTACAGGAGAGAAACGGCAGACCACGACTGCTCCCTGGACTCAGGACTCAGGCAGACCCTGCAGGAGCAGAATAAAATACAATAGAATAAACTTTTATTGTCCAGCCGAGGCAGGACAATTGTCTTTGGTCTCACCACAGAAAATGATTTTAAAAATGTCACATTAATAGAACAAAGATCTCTCAGTTATACAACAGGCACTGCATTCTTTTGAATTTGAATTTAATTGATTTCTATTTGATACGGACGATGCAATTTAACAGATTAATATCTGGAATTATCAGTTTGTAATGTCTCAGCGTTGGCAGCTCTTTATGGAGAAAACTGATTGTCCAGATTTAGATCTACATTTACCTAAGTGACATATTTTATGGATATTTCATATTATATTCAATGCATAACAAATAACAGTAAAGAACAACTGATAAACTGTACAATTAACACAAATAGTGAATACAAGAACTGCAGGAAGTTTGTGTAAAACAAGAGATGTGGATTCATTTCGAGCAGATTATTTCCTGACTATTCATTCAGTGATGAGTTTTACTCTTATTTTCAGGAACTTTTAATCCAATTCTCTGTATTAACTATGTATTTTTTGGGGGTTTTTAACAACTGTTTGTAACAACCATACATACTTTATAGGTTTTTTTTTTAAAGTAAGTGTGTTTTCTTCACAGAAATGAATGAAATGCTGAGGTATAAGCCAAAAAAAAGTATCTTACACCCCTTTAAAATCAAGAAGGCCTCGCTATAGAACAGTGGTGCACAACCTGGGGGTCCCGACCC
>JAOVVB010243269.1:0-21628 GCA_028570985.1 Heterobranchus longifilis | reverse complement strand
TTGTTACTGTATATGGCACGTATACAGTAACAAAAGCAATACACGTAATCATTTTAGAAAAAAGACATATTAAAAATGTATGCCCCCGTTCACATAAAGGAGCAAATTCAGCAATACATCTGCCACTTCAATGAAATAAGTATGTTTGTAGAAGTGTGTGGGTGTGGGGCCCTTGTGGTTATCAATGCATTATCGTTATATGGCATCAGACTTAAGAAACATCAAAATCACTTTATTTTGGTATGTGCAATGGATACACAATGACTTTGGTTAGTTAATACTGAAATATTACAACACATTTACATAGAAAACAACTGACCAACAACAACTACTGAAGTTGTATGTGAGAGAAGGGGGAATTTGTTTGGCATCCAAAATGTTGACACATTTCCAGTTAAAATGCATGAGAAATGTTTAGTAGCTAAAGAAAGCGCTAAAATCTACATTAACACTATTGTAATCTAATAATCTACTCGGCATAGGGGGAGTATCGTCCACACCTGAAGCCTGTCAAGTGAGCATCACATTTGATGGTGTAGGAGAAATAGAGAACTCCTTTGCTCAGCTGACAGCTTAGAGAGTGAGTTCCTCGCTCAGGAAAGACAACACATATACCCGCTACGTCATTGTAAAGCACATCTCTATCCCAGACTTCAAACCTCAACGTCTGACCCAGTTCCACCGATCCAAAGTCATAAGTCACATTCCACACTGGGTTGTTGTTGTCCATCACCGTCCCGGTCTCCTCGTACATGCCATTGTAGAAGATCTTCACGTAGGCGTCTGTTTTCGTGAAGGTGTCCGCCCTCAGACCTGCAGCTCTGTGGATCTCCAGTCTGAGAGTTCCTCTGCCAGCCCTCAGAGGACAGCAGTTATGGTCAAGGTTGGAAGTTGGGGAGCAGTTCTTGAAGGCAAGCCGGTCCTCCTGCAGCTGGTTGTCTTTAATATACTCTGTGATGATGCTTCTCAGATTAGCGCTGATCTGCGAGTCCTCCACCAGATGATGCAGAGGGAAGATGGCGTAAGAAACCACATCAGGGTTGTCATGGAGGCTGCTCATCCAGTTCTGGTATGCTTCAGACGGGTCCTCCTGGTAGAGGATGTCGGGGAAGTACCGCTCCCCTCCGATAACTTCAATCTTGTGGGTCATGAAGCCTTGGTAGAAGCCCATACTCATGTTACCCTTCAGCAGGTTGTCGCACTTGTTGGAGAAGGATGCATTGCCAGGGAGGAAACCAAGAGCCATTCGGAGTTCAAAATTCAGGCAGTTTTTGATGTCGGTCTCAGAGAAACCCTTCAGTGTGGCCAGGCATGTCCTGAAGGCAGTGATCCGCCTCACCTTACCACCAAGCTGGACCTAGGAGACGGAACAAATAATGAAGTGAAGGTTGAAAACTCCTATGTGGGTCATCAGTATTCAAGACTCATCATCGCTCCCTGTGTCGTTATCTTCAGCATTATTTTACACTTTGCAAAAACTACTTTATCAAATAGGCACGGGAATTAATTTGATTGTATTCATACCAATACCATTATTGATTCTGCATACCGGTCCAATTCTTTATCGATTCCCTTATTGATTGCTGATCAATTTTCTATGGAAAAATGTAGGCCTCCACAGGATTTTACTGTTTTATTAGTCTGTCTTACTATGCGAACAGTGCAGGGATAAAGCCTCCGGGAAATATGCCCAGTGCCCGGAAACAGGAAGTCCATGTTCCCATTCTTGAAGTCCCTTCGCTACAGAAAAAACAAAAACAGCCTCCAAGCTATCAACCTACATGCTGAATAATGGAGGCCTGCTCTGTTCTTTCACTGAATGATTGTAAAGATCTACAAAGAATGCGTTTGCAACATTTTCGTGGAGGTGTTCACCAACACAAGTTCTCTCCCAACACTGTTTTGCAGAGGCACCGTCGCTGTATGCGGAGCGTGGTGCGCCCAGGACGATTGCGATTGGTTTAAGGAAATGCAAACAGGCCAGGGATTATTTTTCACGATCCGAGAGTGAAAATGCATTGAATCCAGACCTACCCCCAGCACAGACATAGCACTGTGGAGATTGGTCTGGCTATGTGAGATTATACTGTTTTATAGTCTGAACACAGTGCAGAAAAGGCTAATGTTATAACATATTTACCCTCTGTAATGGACGTGCTGCTTGGTTGGAAAGTTGTGGCACTCGTGCGTAGTGTCAAATACATGGCATTCCTGGAATTTAAGCCCATGTTTTGTACATAGATGTTTCAGCATCTTGCTGGTGTTTCCACCCTTACATTTTACAGACATTACAGTACAAGCAGCCCTATTGTCATCTTTCTTTGTGAAATTAAGCCATGCTTTGGACTGTTTCTTCCCTTCTGCCATGACTAATTGTGAAAGTTTCCGGCAGCGTAGACGCACAAGTTTGAAGTCATTTTTGCAATGTCAGAAAAACATGCCGGCATTGATGAAAGGAATTGATAAGCTTGGAGGCATACGATTCCGATAGATTGGACAATTTGGAACCAGGTCTCGATTCCCATCCCTAATATCAAAAAGACATTATGCAGCATAAGTGCTACAGTATTAATATGATAAAAGGCAGGAAAGAAAACTGTCACCCCACTGACCTGGTGTATGTAGTGTGTTCCATAGGTGTCTATCAGCCGTCTGTACAGAGCTTTGTTTTGACTTGTATTTAAGCTCTGCGGGAGTCTCTTCAGATGCTTTGTGAACTCGGTGCTCAGCTGGGGATGATCGGCCAGCCTGTAGCTGAAAAAACAAAAGACGTGGCGGTTAACCATAACACAATGAGAATATAATCTTCACACTTATGTTATAAACAATAAACAGTCGAGTTCACCATAAAGTCACACTATAAGCTGTTGTAACTTTGCAAAAATAAAGTCTCTTGCGGACCATTTAATCTTTAATTAATTTCAAATATTTTTCTTAAATTACCCTCTTTTCAAAGTCTTTTTCTCACAATCTAAGAAACATTTGCAAGGCATCATCTAAGTTATCTTTCAAATTTTAACCCATTGTAAGCTGTGACCTATATATGCATACCTTCTTTACAAGCAGGTGATGTCAGGAAAAAATCAGCTAGTATCTGCCAACAGCAATTACCCTAATATTCATTTTACAACTGACATTTGTCGGGCCACCTTTAATTGTATTCCTGTTTGAGGTTTCTTTAAGCCACTAATATATCCACAATAGTATCCATATTTGTCGACATTTAATATTCGGATGTAGCAAAACCAGAGTCCCTCATATGCTCAACTATGCATAAAAATGGAACAATATTTCATTTAAAGCCATTTGCCTCATAAAAACAGATTCTGTTAATGAATGTCAGTCTGATAGATTTCATAATCCCTGTAATCCCATTACAAAGCATCATTTGTACCAACCCCACTCCTCTTTACCTGTAGTAGGTGCAACTGATTTCATGGATGGCAAAAGTGGCCTTGTCCACATTGTGCTGCGAACGAGCAAACTTTGCCAAGTCCGAGCGGCTTCCTCCCAGCACTGCCTTGCCAATATTATCTAAACTCAAGCCTACGCCCCAGTTGTTGTTAACCAGGGAGCTGGAGCTGCGCAGCAGGGAGTCCACGGAGTGGTGGAGGGCACTAGAAAGCTGCTTACTGCAGCGGCTGAAGGGACGCCAGTCGAGCACTGCAGCTGGAAGCCTCTGAATCTGAGGAGAGAAAAGGCAGGATGTTGAGTGGGATGCAGGTGGAGGAAGAAAATAGTTAAAGGAAGTGTTGAATACAGAGGGAGGAAAAAACAGGACAGGAGAAGCAAAAAAAGAGAGTGGCTTGGACTGAATTCAGTGAAGTGACTTCAGACTGATTGAAGACACCATGGGAATGAGTTTTATAGTTTTCACCTGTCCGTCTTGGAAGCGGTTTGGACACAGTGTACAGGTGTGGTTGTCAGCCAGATGAGCTTTGACATTGATGACATATGCCCCTGTTCGACGCATCCGCACCACATCAAAACCCTCCCCTGCCAGGTTGTGGCCCGGGACAAAAGGGGCTTTCTCACACTCTGGCCCTGAGCCAAGTCGACAGCCCTGGATCCTGCAGATCTCCAACATGACCAGTAAAGCCAATGTAAACAGAACCACGTTGCTCTGTTGGTATTGCATGGTTGCCTAAATATAAAAACATGCAGAGGGTGAGAAAGTAGTCAGTAAAATCTATATTTTAATGATTACTTCTTTGAAATACTTGGAGTAGTTGCTGGTAGCAAACTAATAATCAAAGATGAATTATGTCTGTTACACAGTAAATGTAGACAAGCTTCTAATCCTCTCTGCTTTATAAACTGGAGTAATCCTGCCACAGATGTTGTGTCAACTCTAAAAACGTGCACAACAGAGACCCACACCATAACATGGACAAGCACTCTTACCTTGGACTGTATTCTATGCATCGCCCTCCAGCTTGTATCCTCGACTTCTTTTGGGAGTTGTCAGTAGCTTTCTCTGCCTACTGAAATTACTCTGCAGATTTTAACAGCCAAGAAAAACACATTTGTTGTGCCTCCCTCTTTTTACTAACCCCATCGATGGTGCAGCTCACTGTAAAAGATGAACTGCAAACCGACGAAAATCTTGATCCTGCTGGAAATGAAATCACAGTTGACAGAGCTTTGACTTTACTGGAAAGCTGTGCTGAAAGCCCGCTGGGTGTACTCTTTTTGTCCGTCCTCCACCCTATGAAAAAGACCAAGGAGGGAGTTTCCCTACTTTAGGGTTGTGTATCTCTTTCCTCTCTCTCTCTCTCTCTCTCTCCTCTCTCTCTCTCCCCCTCCCTCTCCCTCCCCTCAGGCCTTTATAATTTCCTCAGCATGAGTGGGTTTGTTTTCATGTTCATGACCCAGCTCTATGAATCCCTCACAGCTGTGTATGCATGTGCACGTGCATGTGTGGGGGAGGGAGATTCTTGTATAGTCACAAGAGAAAAGATGCTCATTGGTATGAGCACTCTTTACGGGAAATGGCCATGTGTATGTGTATGTACGTGCATGTGAGTGTACAGTACATGTCTGTCTGTGGAGTGTGCATGTGTGTGTGTGTGTATGTTTGTGTATATAATGTCTGAGCCAGCCTGTCTGTGTGCTGATAACCTCACCAACACCATGAGGTCAGCTTTGCCATTGTCTATTTATGGATATGGGTGGAATGTTGGTGGTTTTCTCAGTAAGGTCAGGGAAGATAAAAGTGTCTCTCTATGCTCTGTGTAAGAGGTTTCATTCCACGTTTTATTTAGATAACCACTGTGTGCTCTGGCGCCACATTTACAAACTTATTATGCATGCTCAGATTGTGAATTCACTTCAACTGTGACTTTAACATTTTGTACTAAACTCAATACTATGTGGTATAAATATAATTTCTGTCATGATGTGTTTGGATTTAGCTTCAAGATTTAACTTAATTTGTTAAGTTTGCAAGATTAAAAATGATGCATACTCATAACAGATCTATTTCAAGGCTGATTACTTTAAGTGACTGCTGTGCTGACCTCACTAAATCATGACATACTGCTTAAAAGGATGAAGGACCTGGATAGATGGTTGCAGTTGCCAATTTCTTTGATTGGGCGAGTAAACTATACTAAGATGAACGTCCTAGCTAAGTAATTTCTTCAAGAAAAATACCCTTTACCCCCAGTCTGGAGGATTGATTTTCAGTGGTATTACTGGGCTGCTCCTTCCAGGGCATTATGGCTCTGGCAGACAGAGCTAGTTAACTCCCCTGTTTGGAAAGAAATAGAGCAGTGCCGCACATGAGCTGTGCCACTGGCCAGCATTCCTTTTATCCAGTCAAGATGGGCACTGATAATCCATTTGTTAAACACATATCCAGATTCTGGTTTGCCATTCAGATACATCTTAATAGTGTTATTGCACTTCACAATAGTACTCCCTTCCACACCAACTCTACTTTACCAAATGTGCTTAGAGATGGCATAACCAAGATGTAAATTTGAGGACCTTCTTGAGAATAACATACATATGTCCTTTGAGGGACCTTCATGAGAATAACATACCTATGTCCTTTGAGGGACCTTCATGAGAATAACATACCTATGTCATTTGAGGGACCTTCATGAGAATAACGTACCTATGTCCTTTGAGCAGTTATTTCGAGCCTTCCACCTCCCAACTACTCATTTCTCAAATATTTACAGGTCAGACACTTCATAAATACATTACAGGGAGGAAACTCCACTCCCCTAAAGCCCCTCCCAAGTGATTAAATTCTAAAAGATATCAAACACCCCAAAGGCATTTTGTCCTTAACATAAGAGTTTTGGCCTTCACAGAGACTAAAGCCCTAAACACTAAGAAATGTATTAAATAAATTGAAAAAAAAGTGACTGCTGACCAAAGTGTTTAGATAATTTAGGGCGTTTCTAAAGTTTTACATGAACAGGGACATACCATGCATAAATATAAACATGAAGACATCCATTGAATTGTTTTATGGCACTTTAATTAGAAGTTAAATGCAGTGCAGAAGAGTTTAATCAACATACATGTAGAAATCCTGTCAATTTTAGTAGCAAGATATAAAAAGTAAAGGACAAAATATAAAACATTGTTAGTCTATTGCTTCTCCTATTCATGTACTGAAAGAGGCTTCACAAAATAATAATCAATTATCTGTAAAAAATAAATAAATGAAAAAAAAAAAGAATATATATATATATATATATATATATATATTATATTATATTATAACCATGCTTTATGAATGGTACAAAGCATCCAGGTTCTTAAACACTACATTACATTATGCATCTTGGCCTCATGAGGGCAGTATTGATTCACTGTGGCTTTTGGAAAGCACTTCTGTTTTGTGCCATTTGGGGAATTTCAAGGCAGATTGCTCTGGAGTAACATGTTTCTGAGATCTAACATAATATGATACATTTTTTAATGTGCAAAATACAAAGTTTACTTATGCTACGCAACAGCTTAAAGTACACATGCTATCAGGAAAAACCTTTGTGAATTAATATTTGGTTTCATAACTACTTCAAAAGAATAATAATGAATGCAAAGTCCAATTAACTCTAAAACATTTTCCACTCCAGTAAAATGCATGATAGTGATTTCTGGGGTGATGATCAACAAGGAAGTTAAAAACGAAATCTGTCACACCAGATTAGCCCCCGTCTCTGGGTGCCAAGCCTCTAAGCCTCATCTTGCTGTGTCTCTCTCTCTCCGTCTTCATCGTGTTCATCCTCTCCACGTATTGCCTCATAGCCTCTAGCTGTCCTAAACACAGACTGCCTCCTCTTTCTCTTTACCACGAGTACTGCCACTATGACCACCAGCACCATCATACCCATCACCCCAAAGGCTACCCCTGTCTTTTCACCACTAGACATCTGACTCAATTCTGGGTTAAACTTCCGTACCATCTCGCTGATTTCCTCTGGTTTTGCCAGTTTCCACGCCTTAGTCTGCCCCACCCTGACCCAGCTCTTATCTCCTTCAGTCATGACCATAACCGTGTTTGTGGCTTGCATGCTGACAAGTGGAGGTTTAGTGAAAGGAGGCAGATGGATCGGAAGCAGCTGGCCACCTGTGAACAGTCCTGACTGGACACAGTAGAGAATTTCACAGCCGTCGCTCACTGTGGCGAGGTGCTGACTGAACTTTGGAGGGCAGCGATGTTGATCCCCTGCCAGTGGGTTGTTTGACTGACAACTAAAGAAGCCTCCAAATGGTACCGAGTATCTGGTGCCAGTTTCATAGTCATTACTCACACATATAACTTGGCCATCTGAGAGAAACTTCTCTGAGAAAAAGTTTGGGGGGCAGCTTTTGGCATTGGTTAGAGGGTTCAGGAGAGAGGGGCTATATGTGCCTCCAAACAGATACCCTGAGTTGTCTGGGGCCTTTCTACTTACAGAGCACCAGTAGGTGTTGATGCGAGCAGAGCGAACGTGGTAGTTGTCCTGACACACTTGACGATGGCAATTTGATAGGTAAAAAATCCCACACCGATAGAGTTGGTCATGGCAGTCATGGGAAGTGTAACCCTGCTGTCTCACTTCTGATCTCAGTAAAGTAGCAGAGTAAGGCGAACGACAGGAGAAGTCCCCTGTTTCAGGGTTTTTCTGGACCAGGGCATCACATAGTGGACCTGCATCTGAGCTGACACGAATACACTCTTGGTAGACGCCACCAAAACTGAGGTTTGTAGCGGGACCCTCACAGGATGCATCATCAATGTTGGCTTGGAAGTTGAAGTTCTTGGAGTTGACGTTGACGCATCCAGGCCGCGTGTTGACCATGTAGTATCGCTCTATGGCCTGACTCACTGCAACAGCTACTTTGCCAACTGTAGGCTGTGGCAGATCAGGGAAGGTGTTGGCATTTATAAAGTAGTGTAGGGGAAACCCAGACCGATCAATAGCAACCAGGTTGTTCTTGGTACTTTCCTGCCACTTCTGCAGAGTGATGCCAGGGTAGAAAGGTGTGTCGCCACCGTGGCTTTGGATAAAAGAGTACATAATATTGGCCTGATATGCTTTAAGTGACGAGCTCTGTTGGGTATTTTGACTGCTTATGTCAAAGTTGAGTTTGTCAAAGTTGAGTATGTTAAAAAAGTTTAACTCTGCCTGCACTTTGACAGAGGAACTTTCTGACACACTGTCTGACACATATGAAGAACGGAGGTAGTCTTCCTGCACCAATGTAGCCCCAGCATCAACACTAGTGATGACATGGGTTCCATAGTCCAGCACCATCTTCTCTGAGAGATAGTCTGCATTCCTTGTTTGGTTGTTTTCAATGGCATCTGCCAACTCTTTGGCTTGTTGAGCAAAGCGTGCGTCCAGAGCGAAGTCTGGATAAGCCTTAACTGTGTAGATGAAGTTACGAACCTTTGAGGAAAAAGATATCATTGTTATAGTTTTGTTTTTATTTCAGCATATTCATTTTTTTTCAAGTTTCTGTAACATCTGTCCAGGAACTACAGGTGAAAAATAGCCTTCTGTCTCACACTGGCACATTCACAGCAGTGTTGTTTTATAGTTAAATATTAAGGGTGCTCAACATTTTTATCACTGAAATGCGTAAGTAATTCATGGTAGAGTAGTACTTTTTTATACACATACAAAATATTTGTTTAATTACTTTAGCTTTTCATGTACAACTATATGTGCTTTTTATTTTATTCATACAATACTATGGAAAATAGAAACTTACTTGCACTCTGGCTGTAGTTGAAGAGTCTTTGACCTGATGGATTTTCATCCTCTGGTTCTCTGAAGAAAATTTGCCATTCAACACAGAGAAGAAGGATACGTCTGCATTTATGGTGTGAGATGTTGAGCTTTTCTGCTCCAGCCAGGAGCTGATTATCTCTGAGTTCGTCTCCACACCCGTCTCTTTGTGGGGGATGACAAACACCTCATCTGGGATGAGGTAGAACCCGTCCTCGGTGGTCTGGCACTGGAAGTAGCTGAGGTTCATGACTCGACCCATATCCATGTTCCGGAGGTTGTCCCAGCCTCCGCCCGGCAGCACCTCCAGTGCTGTGATGGAGAGGTTGGTGGAGGCACGACATTGTCTGAGCCAGTTGGTGGGGCGGCTGATCGGGACTGAAGAGCAGACATGGAGAGAGAGAGCCAGGAGGATCACTGCTGCCTCCATGATGACTCTGTCAGAAAGGACTAAGACGACTGAATATAAGGTTCATGCCAGGTTCCTCCTCCTCTTAAGTAGTTCATCATATGACAAACATCTAGTTAAGAACCAGTCGGGGAGGATGAGGTTTTACTTTCATTTGCAAGTAAAGTATACAGTCGTTCAGGCTACCTCTTAACAGAAAAAAGAACTCACCTGGCCAAAATGGGATTTAACCAGAATACCCTAAGTTATGACGAAGTTTATTTTCTACCACAGAAAAATAACATTTTAATATAACCATATGTATAGGCAATACCATAAAACCTACAATAATACCCATTAACCTATGTTTCATATAACATTAACCACATCACCAAAACAGCCTTGTTCCACCTTTGTAACATTGTCCGTCTCCGACCCTCACTGTCACTTACTATACTGCTACAGAAAATGCATATTCATGCATTTGTAACCCTAAACACACACCTACACACCTACACACCTGCCCAACAAAAGCAAACCACTGCAATTTGAAAGCATAATGACTGAGGAAAAAATGAAACCAAAGAAAGAGGCACACAAAAGGGTGGATGGTGAAAATGAAACTTAAGCTTAACCCAGCAGACCAGAGCTTAAAGCTGCACTGCTTTGGTTGATAAATGCTGTTTCACATAGTTTTTCTAATTCTGAATAAAAGGTAAAGATAACATTGTTCACTGACTTCCTTTTGTTAAAGGGAACAAAGCACATGTGAAAAAATATTATAATCATTGAAAGGAAGTGGCTGTGTTTTCACACATTTGTGAACCGTCACATCAGCGTGTCACTGGGAAAGTCATCATCGTATGAATGAAGATGTTATGCTATGCCTTTACTCATCAGCCAGGCATGACTATCACAACCCAAACTTTTACTTTTTTTTGTCTGTTTAAGACCACAGGATACCTATTTTACCCTTATACCCTTTTATATTCTTGACAGCAGAAACAGAGAATGTATAAAATGCTATAGCCTATATCCAGTTTATCAAAGTTTTTTTGTTCAAAACTGAGATAAAATATCACAACACGCTCTATAAATTAAAATATGTTTATTAGTTCTAGGGCTGCACAATATATTGTTTTCTTTATCATCATCGCAATATCAACTTGCGCGAAAGACACTCAGGGATTTTTGTTGTTAGTTGAAAGAGAGTATCAGTAGAAAACTGCTCTTTAAAATTAACTATAATATATATTTTTTTATTTTTTTATTTTTTTTAAATGGTGCCTTTTGTGTTCAGTTCAATGTTCATTTTTTTCAATAAAATGTCAGAAATTACTTCCTTTCAGTTTTTTTAATTCAACAAGCAATTTGTTGTATTTTAGCAGTTTACTGAAAGCAGCAGAAAGGCAGAACTGATATGACTTGTTTATTTATTGCATGTAATATCATTATCGCAATATTCAACACATTTATCACATTTATCACATTTTTCTCATATCATGCAGCCCTAATTACTAACCAACAATTGCAATACAATTCTTTATAGACCATGGCAGAATAATCAAAGATATGTCTGTAACACAGAGCTTCTAATCCTCTCTGCTTTATAAACTGAAGTAATCCTGCTACAGATGTTGTGTCAACTCTAAAAATGTGCACAACAGAGATACGCACCACAACATAGACATGCACTTATCTTGGACTTATATTCTACTGTATGCATTGTCCTTCAGATTGTGTCCTCGACTTCTTTTAGGAGTTGGCAGGGAACATATTCATAATGCAGTTTTGTTACAAGGCTGATTACCATAAGTGACTGCTGACTGATGTATTTGTAGAGAATTTGTTTCTAAAGTTTTGCATGAACAGAGACATACCAAGCATAACTATAAACATGAAGACAGATCCATTGAATTGTTTTATGCCACTTTAATTAGTAGTTAAGTGCAGTGCAGAAGAGTTTAATTTAAATACATTTATAAATCCTGTTAATTTTAGTAGCAAGATACAAAAAGTAAAGTAAAATAAAAATAAAAAATAAAAACATAGTCTAATGCTTATTTTATTCATATATTGACAAAAAAGGCATAGCAAAATGTTAGCCAATTATCTGTAAAATATTTCTAAACATGTTTTACAAATGGTACAAGGTACAAACAAGGCACAAAGTCTTACAAAGCACACAGGTTCTTAAATGAGGTATAAAAATGTTAGGGCTATGACATTATGCATCTTGGCCACATGAGGGTAGTATTGATTCACTGTAGCCTCAGATTGCTCTGGAGTCACATGTTTTCTTGTAGAGCTGAGATCTAACATAATATTATGTTGTTAATGTGCAAAATACACACAATTACTACACATCATGCTATCAGGAAAAAATGTCTAATAAATGTATTGTTAAAAGTATTGTATTACTCATAGTTGTTGGAATGGAGCTGTAGTAGTTTACTAGCCACTTCATAGCCACTTCAAAAGCATAATAATGAATGTGAATACCAACTGATTCAAATGAGCTCTAAAATATTATCCACCCCTGTAAGTGAGTTCTGGGGTGTCAATCAACAAGGTTAAAAACTAAATCTGTCACACCAGATTAGCCCCCGTCTCTGGGTGCCAAGCCTCTAAGCCTCATCTTGCTGTGTCTCTCTCTCTCCGTCTTCATCGTGTTCATCCTCTCCACGTATTGCCTCATAGCCTCTAGCTGTCCTAAACACAGACTGCCTCCTCTTTCTCTTTACCACGAGTACTGCCACTATGACCACCAGCACCATCATACCCATCACCCCAAAGGCTACCCCTGTCTTTTCACCACTAGACATCTGACTCAATTCTGGGTTAAACTTCCGTACCATCTCGCTGATTTCCTCTGGTTTTGCCAGTTTCCACGCCTTAGTCTGCCCCACCCTGACCCAGCTCTTATCTCCTTCAGTCATGACCATAACCGTGTTTGTGGCTTGCATGCTGACAAGTGGAGGTTTAGTGAAAGGAGGCAGATGGATCGGAAGCAGCTGGCCACCTGTGAACAGTCCTGACTGGACACAGTAGAGAATTTCACAGCCGTCGCTCACTGTGGCGAGGTGCTGACTGAACTTTGGAGGGCAGCGATGTTGATCCCCTGCCAGTGGGTTGTTTGACTGACAACTAAAGAAGCCTCCAAATGGTACCGAGTATCTGGTGCCAGTTTCATAGTCATTACTCACACATATAACTTGGCCATCTGAGAGAAACTTCTCTGAGAAAAAGTTTGGGGGGCAGCTTTTGGCATTGGTTAGAGGGTTCAGGAGAGAGGGGCTATATGTGCCTCCAAACAGATACCCTGAGTTGTCTGGGGCCTTTCTACTTACAGAGCACCAGTAGGTGTTGATGCGAGCAGAGCGAACGTGGTAGTTGTCCTGACACACTTGACGATGGCAATTTGATAGGTAAAAAATCCCACACCGATAGAGTTGGTCATGGCAGTCATGGGAAGTGTAACCCTGCTGTCTCACTTCTGATCTCAGTAAAGTAGCAGAGTAAGGCGAACGACAGGAGAAGTCCCCTGTTTCAGGGTTTTTCTGGACCAGGGCATCACATAGTGGACCTGCATCTGAGCTGACACGAATACACTCTTGGTAGACGCCACCAAAACTGAGGTTTGTAGCGGGACCCTCACAGGATGCATCATCAATGTTGGCTTGGAAGTTGAAGTTCTTGGAGTTGACGTTGACGCATCCAGGCCGCGTGTTGACCATGTAGTATCGCTCTATGGCCTGACTCACTGCAACAGCTACTTTGCCAACTGTAGGCTGTGGCAGATCAGGGAAGGTGTTGGCATTTATAAAGTAGTGTAGGGGAAACCCAGACCGATCAATAGCAACCAGGTTGTTCTTGGTACTTTCCTGCCACTTCTGCAGAGTGATGCCAGGGTAGAAAGGTGTGTCGCCACCGTGGCTTTGGATAAAAGAGTACATAATATTGGCCTGATATGCTTTAAGTGACGAGCTCTGTTGGGTATTTTGACTGCTTATGTCAAAGTTGAGTTTGTCAAAGTTGAGTATGTTAAAAAAGTTTAACTCTGCCTGCACTTTGACAGAGGAACTTTCTGACACACTGTCTGACACATATGAAGAACGGAGGTAGTCTTCCTGCACCAATGTAGCCCCAGCATCAACACTAGTGATGACATGGGTTCCATAGTCCAGCACCATCTTCTCTGAGAGATAGTCTGCATTCCTTGTTTGGTTGTTTTCAATGGCATCTGCCAACTCTTTGGCTTGTTGAGCAAAGCGTGCGTCCAGAGCGAAGTCTGGATAAGCCTTAACTGTGTAGATGAAGTTACGAACCTTTGAGGAAAAAGATATCATTGTTATAGTTTTGTTTTTATTTCAGCATATTCATTTTTTTTCAAGTTTCTGTAACATCTGTCCAGGAACTACAGGTGAAAAATAGCCTTCTGTCTCACACTGGCACATTCACAGCAGTGTTGTTTTATAGTTAAATATTAAGGGTGCTCAACATTTTTATCACTGAAATGCGTAAGTAATTCATGGTAGAGTAGTACTTTTTTATACACATACAAAATATTTGTTTAATTACTTTAGCTTTTCATGTACAACTATATGTGCTTTTTATTTTATTCATACAATACTATGGAAAATAGAAACTTACTTGCACTCTGGCTGTAGTTGAAGAGTCTTTGACCTGATGGATTTTCATCCTCTGGTTCTCTGAAGAAAATTTGCCATTCAACACAGAGAAGAAGGATACGTCTGCATTTATGGTGTGAGATGTTGAGCTTTTCTGCTCCAGCCAGGAGCTGATTATCTCTGAGTTCGTCTCCACACCCGTCTCTTTGTGGGGGATGACAAACACCTCATCTGGGATGAGGTAGAACCCGTCCTCGGTGGTCTGGCACTGGAAGTAGCTGAGGTTCATGACTCGACCCATATCCATGTTCCGGAGGTTGTCCCAGCCTCCGCCCGGCAGCACCTCCAGTGCTGTGATGGAGAGGTTGGTGGAGGCACGACATTGTCTGAGCCAGTTGGTGGGGCGGCTGATCGGGACTGAAGAGCAGACATGGAGAGAGAGAGCCAGGAGGATCACTGCTGCCTCCATGATGACTGTGTCAGAAAGGTCTGAGACGACTGAATAAAAGGTTCATGCCAGGTTCCTCCTCCTCTTATGCAGTTTATCACATGACAAACAGGAACATCTGGTTTAAGAACTGGTGAGGGAGGATGATGTTTTACTTTCATTTGCAAGTCTGCTTCTTTTTTTTTTAACCACAAATTATACTTTAGGCTACTTATTAACAGAAAAGGGAAGTCTTCCTAAATTATCACTAAACTTATTTTCTATGAAATATAACAATATTTAAAGGCAATATCATAAAACCTACAGTAAGTCATTAACCTATGTTTTATATACTACAATTACTGTGATATACATTATTTAATAATTTGAGTGATTTAATATGCAGAAGTTATGAAAACCTGCCAAACATGTACAGTTATAAGTAAATGAGACCACCATTAAAAGATAACACATTTGTTAAGAGTTTTTCCATGTAGTTTTCCATGAGCTGTGCACATACAATTGCTTGTTATCTGCAGTATTTTTTTTGTTGTTTAGTTTCACATTCTTGCTCTATCTGTCTCTCTCTCTCCATCTTATTGCTCCACCCAACAAGCAAAGTGACTGAGAAAGAGAGAGAGCTGAAGTGCACGTGAGGATGGTTGAGAAAAAGGGGGAAACGAAACTTAAGTTTAACATAAACCCAGCAGACCAGAGCTTAAATGTACACTGCTGTTGATGCTAACATAGTTTTTCTACTTTTAAGTTAATCGCAAATGTGTTCACAGACTTCCTGTTATTAAAGGGAACAGAAAGTACATATGAAAACAACATATACTTAAAGGGAAGTTGTGGTGATTCACATGTTTGTGAACAGTCACATGAGTGTACGTCACTGGGAATGTCCTGAAAATTCCTGAGTCAACATCCAAACAAGCCTGAACTTGAAAGGAAAAACAATAGCCTTCATGTAGGAATAAACTTAGAATCAGAATTACCTACAATGAATACAACATTTAAAGCAATAAACATAGAATGCTTTGTCTTATCTCACATATGGGGAACTTACCTTGTTCCCCCTCATTGTTTGTTTTGGGTTAATAGGTAACATGTCATAAATCAGTAATCTTTACACTTATCCGACATTTATCCTCCCACACCCCACCTCTGAAAAACATGTTAAAACTGAGAGGATCAGGGGTAATAAGACTAAATAAATAAATAAAGTAACAAGTATACCTTCATTGAAAAAAACGATTCTTGGCTGGTTTTCATCTTTCAAGTAAATGAATTACCAATCTAAAATACTTAAATACCAATATAAAAAAAATGCCAATACAAAATAACTTAAATGTAAGAGAGAGATTCTGTTTTTAAAAACAGTAAAACACATTTAATTGCACTACTTGTTTACAGTGTTATAGTTAATACTCATTTCCCCTTTTTCCAACTAGCCTACTTTATTATTATGTTACAGTTTTCTTTATTAACTTTGTTAGTGCTAATGTTTTTCAGTTTGATGGTAACACTTAGATAAGGGACATGCCATTTTGAGTTACCAGGAAACAAATGAGAAACTAACTGCTAGTGAACTATTAGTTAATGAGTAACTCCTAATCAATATTTCATAGAGTAGCAACTAATGATTAGTTAATTGAGAAACGAGTGAGGAACCAATCAGGGACTACTTGATAATTGATAAATCCTTAAGTACTTCCCTAATATTCCCATTGGGGGACTATGTAGTAGATAGTGATGGCTATTAATTACACTAAAAATACAAATATGCAAACTAAATATTTGCTTGTTTACATGAATGTTTTTAATTTTCTATCAACTCCTCAAATCACAATTTTCATTTTTCTTTACACTTCTAAATTATATAAAATATATCATTACATATTACAGATGCTGTATATTAATTTTCTTATGGAAAACGCCTAGTTAAATCTGGGCTGCATACAAGGACAACATCATTTTTATAAAAAGTATAGCTCGACAGTTGTCAAATTTGACTTGTTACCGTAAAATATGAACATAATGAAAACTGATTGAGGAGAGCCTCTGTGGCTGCCTCTCTGGTGAATTGATTATTACTGAATCCGTCCAGTAGGTGGCGATACGAAACCATACAGCTGATGAACTGTACAGCTGTGTGAGTCAAAATATCTTCACTTCACTTCAAGTTCAATACCTCACTACTCCAGAGTAGCAGACAGTACCAAAAGGCTCTTAAGTTGTACTGAATACCAATCCAATCCAATCCAATTTTATTTGTAAAAGCACTATAAACAACTATAAAGGACCAAAGTTCTGTACAGGAGAATAAAAGACATAATAAAATACAACATAATACAAATATAAGGAGGCACAAGGTGCATACAAATCACAAATCAGATCAACTTCTTACGAAGTGTCAAAGGCCAAGGAAAAAATCTCACCAACATGAAAGCTCTTGACATAACCATACCCACAATTTGAATTTCTTCCCTCGAGAAGGCGCTTTAGACTGCCACAGCCACCAAAAGTGTCTATAAAAATAATTTGTCCCAAGCGCATTTACATTATGAAATACATAGTCAATCGTACAGGGCCACCCCCTCACATGTCTTATGTTTGCGGATTGTGCATATTGTACTTTTTGTGATATTGATCTAACTGTATTTGAACTCCACGCTCTACTGTTTGTGGTGCAGCCAGACAATTTTCCACATTGTGGGCAATACCGTTTCTAACTAAGTTAACAAACTTTGCCTTGTGCATTACCATGGATCATCGCTTTTGTCAAGCTTTTTCTCACTTTCTTTTTATTTGACAATTTTATTCTCATGCCAAACTCACTCAAAGTAATCACTATTTTACCTGCCGCCTAAATTTCATCATTATATGGATGAGGATGATGTGCCTATTCTCATCAGCCGGGCAGAATTATCGCGTCACTCACAGTCAGAAACCTGGCATGCGTCTTTACTGCTGGAGATAAGAGGAGCACGGCTCGTCACGCCCGTCCAGCCTCTCTGTTGTCAATGATGATTAGCTGCCTCTGGCAAACAGCTGGAGAGTGCCAGCTTCGGCTGTTATGGCCAGCCTGGTCCCACCCAGTATTCTGATGGTATCAATCTTCAAATTGGCGCACATGGTTTCAAATCCGGTTGCTTTTAATCAAACTCTTAGCGGCATCTGCTTGTTCTTTCTCCTGTATGACAGATTCAGTATTATATGCTTTCATATACGTGCAGACGCATAAACACGTTTGTATTCAAGATAATGTGCGACCACAACAGTTTTGTGTCCGCCAACGTTAAAATGTGTGTGAATACACAGTGCTGTGCGCCTTCGTCCCCGTGCGTAAACTGTGCGTAAAAGCGCGACTTCAAAACGTTCCGCACGCTCTTCTGTGTCACTGTGCATCAAGCCAGTTAAGGCTGTGTGCTAAATCACCCCCTTGTTCACTCAGTCACTGCTCCCTATATGATGGACACTCAATAGTGAGCAGTAAATTCAAATTTCGGACACTAATAATCATCATAATTTTGGTCATTAGTGACAGCTGTAGAGACGCGCAATGGTAACTTCTCACATTGTATTTTTTATTAGAAATGTATAAATGCCATGGACTCACCCACAGAATGCTTATTTATCTGAGGTACTGAATGACTGAAATATTTTAGAACTAAATAATAATGCACTTACATGTAAACATTGACTGAAACATGGTGTATACCTGACAACAGTAAAGGCTCAATTACGTTTTACTCAGTTTCATATTATCTACAACAGACTGTGTTCTTACTGGGTTCATGCATAAAGAGAGAATATATGAAATGTTATAGGCTGCCAGTTTGTCAAAGTTGTATTTTTTGTTCAAAACAGATAAAATCACAGGACACATTCTATAAATTAAAATAGATTTATTATTTTTCCACAATTGCTATTCAATTCTTTACAAACCACGGCAGATAGTGGCAGAGAAAGGCTTGTCAAAAGAGTAGATTAAGAGTTTTCTGTTATAGAAAAACTGTAAAATCGTACAAGCAAGCTGAAGTTCTTTGGAATTAATGTAGAATATTGGTCCACACATTTAGATGCCAGAAAAGCTTTTTGCGGCATTCAGTGTTCATTTTCACTTCTTGGCAGCAGCCTTGGTCCTGGTAGTCTTGGTGACTTTAACCTTCTTAGGACTCTTCTTAGGAGTCTTCTTAGGAGTCGCCTTGGGCTTCTTGGCTGCAGCGGGCTTCTTGGCTTTCTTCGGACTCTTTGCCTTACTCTTTTTCTTTTTAGGCGCCTTCTTGGCTGCTGGAGTGGCTGGAGTGGCTGGAGTGGCTGCTCCGGCAGCTTTCTTGGGGCTGGCCTTCTTGGCCTTCTTGACCTTTTTCGCCTTTGGCTTCTTCTTCTTTACCACCTTCTTCTTCCGAGGTGTGGGGGGCTTCTTGTTCAGCTTGAAGGAGCCCGAGGCCCCCGTGCCTTTGGTTTGGACCAAGGATTTGCTGGCCACCAGTCTTTTGATGGCGGTGAGGATCCTGGCTTTGTTCTTCACCACGTCGTATCCTCCGGCCTTCAGAGCCTTCTTCAGCGCTGCCAGGGACACGCCGCCGCGCTCTGTGGACGCAGCCGCGGCCTTCAGGATCAGGTCTGACACAGTGGGACCCGATTTCTTCTTCTGAGGTTTGGCTTTCTTCTTAGGAGATTTGGCCGGAGCCTCCGGGGGCACAGCACTCACAGCAGAAGACATTGTATTAGTGTCAGTGGATCAAGTGAGTAAGGACAGAGTGGTATCTCTGTTTGTCCTCTTGACAGGTTCATGTTTTATAACGCCCCCATGAGAACCGTGTAGACTGAGCCTCGCCTCCATAGTGCGCCTCTTCTTTCCATCTCAAACTTGATCAAGTTTGTGTTTTCTCCAGCTGGATTATTCTGTAATATCCCTGCGTAAACTGTTGGATATCCATATAAAACGCACATCATTAGAATGAGCGTTGTCTTAACTGTCTATATATATATCTTTATTTAGCTATGTAATAAAACAATATAAAGGTTTCTTGTGTAATTACAGGCTGGCAGTTGTAAAGTGTAATTTGAGGCGTGTATTTTGAACATTTTAACAAGATTACACCCTCTAAACAATCATGTACAGACTTTTATAATTAAATAAGCTTAAATGGTAATGTGTCTGATATGCTGGCTCCAGAATATGGTTTTATTTCAGCCGTTTTTGCTAATTAAATTCATTTAAAGAGGACTAGAGAAACACAGTTGCCTCGCAGAGCCACCACAGTGAACTCAGCATAGATATACATTCCCCCCGAAAAGCAGAGGCAGGACAGTTGTGATGAAAATGTGAGGTGAAAAAAAGTTAAATAATTAAGTGTTATGTCATCATATGGTATATAGTGAAATATTACTGTACACTACTATATGTCTGCTCTGTGTGGAGGGAGATGGACCTCAGCCAGAATTAGAGTTATCAGCCTGAGGAGCGAAGATTAATTTCCCGATCTTTTTCTTTTTTTCGCTCTTTATGAAATGACCAGTAACAGATGCATTCACATTAGTATGCATACTTATATTTAAATTAAATTTCTTTCGTAACCCTAACCCAGTGTTGATTTGAAATACGGAGTTCAGTTAGATTTCAAACAAAATAGTATTCACTTTATATCATTTATAACCATTTTCTGTTTTGTTTTGTTTTTCATTTTGTGCACAATCACTAATGTCATTTTGACCAAATTACAGGTATATTAACAGATTGTATTGACATATTATTGATAAACAATCTGTATTTACTGTGATTCTCCCATTATTATTATTATTATTATTATTATTATTATTATTATT
Organism: Heterobranchus longifilis; assembly: GCA_028570985.1. Taxonomy (NCBI): domain Eukaryota; kingdom Metazoa; phylum Chordata; class Actinopteri; order Siluriformes; family Clariidae; genus Heterobranchus; species Heterobranchus longifilis. The sequence continues at coordinate 1,105 of JAOVVB010243269.1, read as the reverse complement.
ATTATAATAATAATAATAATAATAATAATAATAATAATGCAGGTTTGTTTTTGTGCCTTTAAAGCTGTTTGAATTGCATTTGGATGACATTGAGCTGGAAAAAGAAACTTTAAATCTTGACCTAAAATGTGACTCAACACTTTGATAGTTTAAAACGTTTCTATTCAAACCATAGAGAACTTATTTCTGTTTCTCTTTTGCGCTTTCTTCCTCCAAATTTTATGAATATGAGATAAAGTGTGTGTGTGTGTGTGTGTGTGTCTGTAGTGCACTGATAGCACCTCCTCCTGTTACACGCACACACACGCACACGCACACACACACACACACACACACCAACAATAACAACAGTGAGTAAAATTTGCTTCAATAAAAATGCAGTTGTGCTCAGTTACATTTTAAAATAAGATTAACATATGAGATTAGCCATTATTGTCTCAGCAGGAGATCAGATAAAGTTGTAATAATCTCAATAGGGAACTTGGACAGAGAGTGGGATGAGACTTGTACTTCCTTGAGCAAAGAGTTACTGAATCTGTTATAGGGTTCTCGTTCTTCTGTTATAGTTTTTCTGTTTGTCTAGTCTACATCTAATGCCCATGTAAGGGATGTTCTTACAAGTGACCTCTTAGATTATGCACTGTTGAGGTTTGAAAAGTATGAGGTACCTTTATCTGTCATGATCAGAAGAGCAGCTGTTACCTCATATTGTGTTCCCTCAAACTCCCATAAGTAACTTAAATGTGTCAGTGGATTAAACCAGTGCCACTGGGATACAACTGACACATTCACCTCAGCAGATAAAAGGCCTCCAATCATCCCTATAGAAGTAAACAATAGTTTTTCTTGTTAGTAAATATTATTTTATTATTTCTTATTATTTATATTTTATGTATATTATATTATATTATAGAAGTATTATTATTATTATTATTATTATTATTATTATTATAGAGCTATAGAGCTACACCTGTGTATTATTATTATTATTATTATTATTATTATGATAGAGATACCCATATACGTACACTAATGTTGCACTAGGACCATCTTTATCATCATGTGTACAACAAATGTATTGCACTGCCACCCTCTTATCAAATTG
>JAOVVB010243228.1:0-21635 GCA_028570985.1 Heterobranchus longifilis | reverse complement strand
GCAACAGCCTCCGAGCTATCAACCTACATGCTGAAAATGACAAGTTTTGAAGATTTGGATCGTGCAATAAGGCAGGCCTCCTCTGTTCTTTCGGTGAATGATTGTAAAGATCTACAAAGAATAATGTTCACAACATTTTTGCGTAGGTGTTACACCGAATTCAACACTATTTTGCAGAGACACCGTCGGGGCTTGGCGCCGCCCAGGATGATTGTGATTGGTTTAAGCAAATACAAACAGGCCAGGGAGTTTTTTTTTCCCCTATCCAGGAGTGAAAACGCACTGAATCCAAGACTTTGACACAGCGCTGTGGAGATAGGTCTGGCTATGCACGAGACTATGCGGGAGAGAATGGCACATGTCATATTGTGTGGTGGGCACACACAAGCTGAAATTGCAATTATTCTTCAATTACAGATGGGAATGCTTTCAGCTGCTCAAACAAATATCTCTGTGGTGTATCCCTACTGTAAGAGTCAAATCATTGCAGTGATACGAGTGGCCAGGGGAAATATGTGGGCCCAGTCTAAACTATCAAACAGAAGAGTTCCAGCATCATCACGAAATTAAGAAGTGTGTGTAAAGACCCCGAGGGAACCATGCTGTGCTCATGTCTCTGCCACTGGTTATCTTACACCAAAGGTTCCCTCAATGACAATTTATTATTGCTCTCTCTCCCTCTCTCCCTCCCTCTCTCTCGTCATTGTGTCCCTCTCTCTTTCTCTTGCCTCCTCCTCCACTCTCTTTCCCTATCTTTTGCAGTCGCCCTACAATCCTTCTTGTAAAAGTGCCAGTGAACTGTGGCTGCTGGGCCTAAAAATACCCGCCCCTTGACAATGTTCTGTGACGTGTCTTTCTGCCAGCTACCTGATCCATTTGAGCCTACTTTTCTGGCTCATCTTCACCAGTCCCATTTCTTTCTCCTTGAGCTATGTCAGACTAACCTGTCTGTGCCAAAACCTAATATGACACTTAGGACCAATGCTCCCCCCGCCCCAAAGTCACCACATTAGAGTCACAGTCAATATGGCTTTAATCTGCAGGCTCGACTGAAGTGGATGAAACAAATTTGTCATAATTTTTCTCGCTTAAAATGTGGCAAAGTTGTTTTCATTTCGTTTTAAAAGCTTTGCCATCAGGATATATCTTAAAAGTGAATTTGAGCACCCAAACAGGAGCCTCGAAATGGAGACAATTTCCTCTTAAACAAATGTCATTGGCAGGGTATTCCTGTCTTGTTACGGTCTCAGGTTTCACGACACAAGTAATTTCCTGGATCGACAAATAGCATTGATTTGAGTTGCATTGAAGTCACCATTCAATTGCATTTCTTACAGAATGCAATCAGGCATCACTCACACTATTGATTTAAAAGAAGTCTTGGTTTGGATGAAAAAATCAGGCACTTGTGTCTAAATCCACTGGGTGTATTTTTTCTTTCCTGCAATGTATTTTGCCTTGACAGAGGCTTTGGATAAGATGTGTCAAGAATTCATTAGTGCAAAATAATATAAAAATGTACTGTTCTCTCTTAAATCATACATTTACTGTTGAATGTGTTACATTTCCATTGCTTTATTGCTGTACTGTGGATAGTAAAGCTTATAATGTCATTGTGTACCTCTGGGCAGCCACTCATCATTTTTTTCTCTTTTTTTCTATCTAATATTCTATTAAAAGACTAGGACTGTGCATGCTTGCAACATTTATATGAGGTTATTTTTTATACGTGGTGATTCAAGGGGTTTTGTTGATTGTCACAAAGCTAGAATATGATTTTAATTGAAAAACAATCTTATATATGCATCCATTAATATTTGTTATATTTTCAGAGAAGCCAATGTTGTGTACATATGTAACATACACATGTGTGCATGTGTGCTGGTGGTGGAGTGTGTGTAGGAGGGTGGGGGTGCGAGGGAACGACGGTGGTGTTCAGAGGGCTTCTTAATGAGCCGGGGTAATCAATGCCAAAGGAGATGGCTTTGATGGATGCCTTTGAGAAAACAATGTGTCGTGATGACCTCTGTCTGAAGAAACCACAAAGAAAAGACTAAACAAGAAAACTGACCTTCAGCAGGTTGTTGCTAGCATGCCATTGACCCTTGAAATCACTATTTGTGCATACAAGTACTTACCTTGGTGATATAAGCAAGGGAGATTGCTGAAGATTTATCTTTTGGACTGTGTTTACTGATAAACACCCTTGTGGTTTAGCCACACTGATTTCAATTGCAAAACATACGGCACAAAAAAGGAAAAAAAAAAATATAATGAAAAATAAATGGCAAGAGGAAACTCAACCTTTTTCAAGGACTCAGATTTCTTCAGATTCATTTATTTTTTCTTGATTAATGATTGGACATCTGTTAGAGAAACACCATTAAGCAAGCCTTTGTGCATGGTTGCATGGTAGGGTTTTTACTAATACCAATTAGGTAAATGGGCCTGGCTGGTGGCTGCACACATTTTCTCCTCATACTGCTCTGCTCTACAACCCTTTTGATTTAAGCAACAAAATGGCAATTGCCTTTCCTTGAAATGAGATAGGAATCCCCAAAATGCCTGGATACCTGGGAGTGGAATTTGGTTCCAATTTAATTCAAGTAAGGGCAGTAATGTCCTCCTTTGTCCCCTCATCTCTCTTTCCCTCCAGCAAGGGAATATGGTAAAATGCCTGCTTCTATCATGTAAAGATGAGTAAGTGTTTGAGTCAATTATATACTATGCATGCAACATCCAGACGCTCTGAGTTTAGACTGTGTCTTATTCTCACTCATGCATGGTGATTTTGGCAGATGTGTGGCCGACCTCCCTCAAAGTCTGACGTTTCTGCCTTTATAATGACGCATGACACAAAGTCATTCCATATTTGGCAGTGAAGAGAAGCCATTACATTACAGTGCTTGTCATGCTACCCATCTCACCATTATGCAAGTTTAATGGGAAGCTAACCGCAACTTAATGGACTGCACGCTGTGTCTAAGAAATTGTTTTACAGTGAAGGATATATGCATAATAGACAGAATTTGACAAGAAACTTAGCTAGAAAACGGGAACATATATAATCACAGGCATTTAGATTAATTTATTTTAAGAGGTTCTACAGTGTAGCAGAACAGTAAGAAAACTCTGACAAGGTAGGGACTGACAACGCTGACAAAATCAAACCAGCATACTGTATATAAATGTCAAAGACTTCCAAGTCTTCCACCTCTTGTCTCGACGTCAGGGAAAGTGATTGAGACGGTGGAAATCTCAACAGATGATTGCTTCTTGAACTATATATTTGGAGAAAGTGAAGCTGGTATGGAGTTTAGCTTCACAATTACTACTCAGTGCAACACGTTGAGGCTAAATATATTGTCAGTTTTTTTATCTCAAATAAGATATTTGATTCAATTACTGGTCCTTTCTACATCATGGTACACTCGTGTCTACAGTACATTTGTGATAGCTTCTCTCTAATAAGAGATGGATTCTTATGGACATGTTTTAGTGGCTGTACCAGTGCCAGTGGAGTATACTGTCAGCCAGAAACAAAAGTGTTGCATCTTGAGCCAGTGGACACATTGAAACACAATATGATTCCTCAGTTTTTCCTTGCTCTCAATAATGACCAAAAACACCCAGAATCTAGCCCTTCCAATATTTTTTTTCCAGAAGTTAAGGGAGTTTGAGTTTTGGCTTCAAGGTCGGAATACGGCCAAAACAATTAACACAATGGAGCAAAATTATTCAAATAGGATATCAACCGAAACACAAATTGTCCAAAGCCCTAACTGTAAAAAAAAAAAAAAAACAATTAAAAAAAACAATAAAAAACGACCCATAGCAGTGGCAGGAAGTACGACCCACAGGAGTGTTTTCCGTTTTCCTAAACGTGACTGCCACGGTTTTAAACACGTTGACAACATTGTGAAAGGGTCGCAGTTTGGTTAGGGTTAGAAAAAGATTGTGGTTTGGGTTAATGATGTGATTACGCATGTGATGTATAATGTGACATAGTACCATTTGTTAGCTAATGTTAAAATAACTCGCAGTTTACTTTTAGTTTCAAACAGGACACAAACGGCCGCCCTAAACAGTCTTTCTCGCTCTTAATATTACCTTACATGACTTCCTGCTCGTAATTATTACGGCCACTAGAGGGAACACCTAACAAGAGACGTAAATATGGGTCGTAATTGCTGCTTATACAAACTAACTATGGTGTCATTTTTCAGTGGATGACAGTCTCTTTTGTCTACCTGTGCATGACAACTACTTTATTTTTCAATCTCATTTTCATTTTACTTTAATAGACACCTTTTCCTCTTCACTGTCATTTTTAAATGTTGTGATTTTATTGCCTTGTGTAAAGCAGTTTGACTGTTTGAATACAAATAAAGGTGCCATGCCTTGCCTTACTGGTTGCCCACTCTACTACTATTCCAGCCTCCTCACCTCTCTTTAACCTCCACATCAGTCTTCCCATGTAGGCACTCTGCATAGTTAAATATCACAAATGTCAGAATGACTAAATGACTAAAGGCCAGAGTTGAGAACTAATGTCAAGAGTTTTAGCACAAATCAAGTGAAATATCTTGACAATGTCCTTAGCTCTTGGACATAAATTTAGGTTAACATTAAAAAGCCCCAGAGAACACAGCAATACACATAGAGATTTAAAATTAAATTATCTTACACTTGCAATTACAATGTCCTCATACTCAACACATTCTGTAAAATATTCTGCTTGTAAATGGCTCCATTACTAAAAATCAGAGGAGGAAAAAAAAAGAATTACAGACCGTTATGACATTTTTCTCCACTCAAAATACCCCATTAGTGCCACAGTAATGGGCTAGGGCATTAGTAGGCTAGCAAAACGGGAATATCTCTGCCTCTCCTTCTACAGCTATTCAACACTTAAATGGTTGGTGCATTTGTACACACCCACATACATCTGTAATTCACATATTACACACCTGCCTTCAGAACAATATTATATTGAGGATAATTAAGACTTTGCTTAAAATGGGAAATTGTAATAGATGAAAAGAGCATGGCTGAGTTGATCAGCAGGGATATGTCTGTCTTTGTGGATAAAACGCCTCATTGCATGTAAACCATGCATAATTTCCAGTACGATGGCATGTTTGTAATGTCATTTTTAGCTTCAGTCACAAGTACAGTATTTTTTTTTTGTCTGGATGCTGTATTTATCCTTTTTGCAATCAGTCATGTTTACAACATCTCACAAAATTACCAAAATATCACACAGCTGACACATGGTGTACAGGTGGCAGGACTCAGACAGCATTACTGCAGGGAGCTCAGGAGAGCTTCTATGCAGTTAAATGTGCTGTAAGTGTTTGTTTTTTTTCTTCTTAAATAAGTGTTAAAGTGCAGAGCGGAGGGACTGGGATACCCCCGTTACAGAACAAACACTTTATATCAGTGATGGCTATCAGAAGAGCTATTTAACACTCATTTTAACAAAGTGTAAATCACTGACAGCAACTTTAACTGATGAATCGCAAAAGTGATGAGTCATTCAATATCACAAGAGGGACTGAGTAAATAATTACTAAATTATAACCTTTATCAGGATCTCTTTTGTGTACACAAAAGAGATGCTTGGCCACTTGGAGTTTTGTATTATTGTTTCAATTACAATAGTAAGCCATACTTTTTAAAGTATACACTGGCCACAAAGTGTGTTTGAGATAGAGCTTGTTTTTCCCAAGTTGGGACATATAAAGAACAAACCAACAATCAGGATAAACCAGCTGCCTCAGCTCCGTGTCCTGTGGTAGTTTAAACAGATCTAGTTAGAGCACTGGATTCTGATAGCATGCTGGTTGCATGTGTCCAGAGGAAGAAGGAATAAAAGGGAAGTGGACAAGTTATGTGACATGCTAGGACATGGAAGATTTAATGGCTTGTTGTTGAGACCGCTTGTAAGAAACCACACTGAACCATATTGCTAGTCTGTGTCAGTACCCAGAGAAATATTACACTGGCTATTTCACCCAATATGATCATTGAGGGAAGACATATTTGAGAAAGCTGCTCAGCACAGAATCAATGGAAATAGCTGAGAAAATGAACACTTGTGCATAGAATGCATTATGTCCATCTCTTCCATGCTTTGCTTTCTCCAAAATAACTTTCTCCATGATTTTTTTTTCAATATTGACAAGGTATTTTTACATTTGATTGTCATTCCTTGTCTCTGACACCCTAGATGTTTGGGAAAAAGTTCCCCATGAAATGTCTCTCTTGTTAAACTTGCATGCGGTTGCATCAGATAAAAATATCAGGGGAGGATGGGAATACACTTTATTTGTGTTGTCATTTCTTTACTCTTTATATGGCATGTTGAATATATACCTTTGCATTGTGTTTTTCTGTTTCTTGACTTTTAAGTATGTAACTATGTGGTGGAAGTGTTTAAGCTTAAAGTTTAAGAGTAGAAAACCTAGCGGGTTGTGGCACTCAGGTATTGGCACCTACCCGCTCTGGTAATCCCTGTCCACATTGTGTCTTATAACATTCAAATATACAAGTTTGCAAGTTCTGATCGCTCTTTAAAGGAGACCCATTATGCTTATTTTCAGGTTTCTCAGGTTTGTGCATGTACTTTGGGTTTCTACTAGAATATGTTTACATGCCTAGCAGGGAGTGAGTTAGCTAGAGAGAGTGCGTGACTCAATGCTCTGTGATTAAATACAATTTTATCCATTTTAAATAGTAAAAAAAATAGAAAATCAATACTATTTGGCAAACAATTCATGCAATTATGACCACTGTCACTGTAGGTTGCAGGTAGTATCTTAAATATGTAGAAATAAAGGCCAATGCTGCTAGGTAATTGAGCTTGAGGTGTTTATCAGTGAGCAATAGTGAATAGATGCAAACCCCAGGAAAAACATACCTACAGACTTCACTAAAACAAACCTTTCTTGTACTATCTCACTGTTTTTCAGAATCCCTTATTTTCATCTCTCACAACCTAGAAAGTTACAGATAAGAAGAACATTATACTTCAAAGAGAGAAAGACTTCTGTGTGGACTTGATCATCCATTGTGTTCGCCAATAAATAAAGTGACGCAAGCGTTTGCAATGTGTATTTTACTATGCTTTTTGATCTGGAGCAGAAATCAATTGCTCAGACTTGTGCACTGTTTGATCAATTATTTTGCACTAAAATAATGTTGTCTATTCATCATGGAAGTTTACTATTAATCAGCTGTGTAACCTGGACTGTGTGGATTGTCGATTGTCTTGGGTTTTGGTTGACTTGTCTGAGTCAATAGTTCAGACGTTTTTCATTTCCAATCCATCCTTGCTGGCATCACTGCACGTTTTTATCTCTAGATGTTGTTACAATATGGTACCTCACACATCAATACATGATGATGGAGCTAGTTAATTTTGCTAGCTAATCTGTCTACTGACAGTGCCACTGTCAAAGCAACATTAGACGTTATATTGCATGCTAACAATTTATGCAAATGCTGTTTAGACTAAAAGTGTACAGCCATGCTAGCTATTATGAGGCTGTATTTCGGCACAGTTGTGGTTTGAGCTAAATGCTAACATCTTAGTGAAGCTCATTATCATTAACATTTGCACTAAACACGAACTAGAGCAGAGCTGAGGATGATGAACATGATTAGTCTTGCAGGTATTTGGTCATAAACAAAGGTATTGGATAAATACATGTTTTTATGTAAGTTATGGGATCTACAAAGTTATTACAATTCATCACAAGGGGAACATTTGTTTCTGTACCAAATTTAATCCATCCGAATGTTGTCGAGACATTTTAGTCAATACCACAACCACATGGTGGCATTGAATGACAAGATCACCAAAGTCATTGGGGTGTCATCATTGTCTGGGGGCCATGAATGTATGTACACATTTTTATGCCAATCCATCCAGTAGATGCTGAAATATTTTACTAAAAGCAAAAAGTGTCACCCTGCTGGTGTCACTAGAAAAACAGTAAGGGGATCACCATGCAAAGTCAGTAGGTTTTATCCTCTGTGGACCATAGATATCTGTATAAAATTCAATGGCAATCCATCCAAAAGTTGTTGAGTTATTTCAGTCTGGACCAAAATGGTAAACCGGCCGGCCGACCACCATTGCCATCCCTAGAGCTACACCACTAGCATGGCTAATGTGTGACTGACTGTTTAGATATGTCTGTATATATATATATATATATATATATATATATATATATACATGTCCATGTTGGGTGAAAAAGTGAACACAATGCAACCTTGATGCACAATAGAGATTGGAGATTGCAGGAAAAAAAAACCACTCAATTTCTGTTGACCTTAAGCTGAACAAATTGAATTATTATGCATAAATAGTTTGGTCAGCCATATGAATTGTAAACTCCTTGTTAGATGAGAGTGCTTGTTTGTATTAAGTTTGTTCTTACATGAGTATTATGACAAAGGATTGTCTGAGGATTGTCTTTAAGTCCATTAAATAATGTAGTTTGAATTAACATTGCTCTTGTGCTGCCCTAGATAAATCGCATTTAGTTGACAACGATCAGCTTGATGCATGCCTGACTCTCCCAACATTTTTTATCAGAGGACATAAGTTAAACTGACGACACAGGCAGAGATAAATGTCTCTGTTTAAAATTACCATTCCCAAGGTCATAGTGGTGGGACATTTCAATTAGGGTCCTTTCTGAGAGCAAATTTAAGTGACGGGGGAGAAGTACTTAACAGAAAAATGACTGTTTAATGAAACTGTCATCCATGATTGAAATTTAAAATGAAGGAGGGCAACCTGAAATCACATTGTAGGGGATGAATTTCAACATTTTCATGATAATGTGAACTTAACAGGACACATATGACAACCAAGCAAACTATTGACTAACTGAATGAAAATAGATACTGTGTTCATGATGAAGTGTCTTCAGTTGTTTTCAAAAAAATATGTGTATTCACTGATGCCCCTTTACCTGTAAGGGTATGTGTAAACATCAGCTTTGGATTCCAAAAAGGGTTGTGTTTTATTCCGTTAAAATTGTGCAATAAAATTTCCACTGGTCATATCCTGACATGAATTTGATGAATACCAATTGCATGTATGTGACAGTGTAGCTTATTATTCTTCCTGTCAATTCTGCAACCAAAACTGACATCTTTGATTTGTTGACATTATCGCTGGATTTTCTGTAGTGTCACAGCTGCAGCGCTTTGATATGACCCAGATGCAACATCTAAATAGAGAAGACCGATCATAACACAGACGCCTTGTTGAATATATTTCTAGGGATGAACCCGCCTCGCTGACAAACAGGGGTAGCAACTCCCCTGTTTTTTCCTGCCCATTAGTACAACGTTCCCCAGTTCTGATGGACAGTGTCAAGACTGTGTGGAGGTGGAATTTCACAAACTGACAGCTGCTTACATTTTCCCTGGACACAGTTTTTAATGTGAAATACAATAATCTATAAAGATGGACTGCAGCCATTGCAGACTGCAATGTGTCTGTCCACAGCCTCGCCACAACTTGCAATAACTATAATTTCCGAGAATACCCTGCCACCCACTTTCCATGACTGATAGAAAAATAAAGCTACAATACTACCATTTTACTCCGAGTCCACAGCATTGCATTGTTCATCAGTATTTTTCACATACTGTCAAAAATGTAAATATTTTTCATTGGAAAAAACTCTGCATTTAGTACAATGGTCATTTTTATATGAAGCACAAATACAAGTGAGAAAGCATCATTGCAAATCAAAATTCCCATTTACAGTATTAGCCAGCCAACTATTATGTTATTTTTTTTTTTTAGAGAACTCACTTTGGGTGAATTTAGCATTTATTTGATGTAAAAACAAAAATGATAATGGGGTACTTTGTATGGTTTTCAATATTTGTTGCAGATGTGGTCGGAGCAGAAAAAAGGCAAAACTTGAAGAGCAACATTGTGTGGTTAGAAGAAATACTACAGACTCATCTAGCACACCACTGACACATCAATATTCTGGTCTTGGTTCTAACACTGTGAAAAATGCCAAAGGAAAACCTTTTTTTTTTATAATTACATGTAATCTTTTTATCCATATGCCACAAGCAGCTCATGCCACTGTTTGTGCACGCCAGGGGTGGTGGGATGCAGTCGATCTCCATTTGTTTGTAGTGCGTCTGAAGCATGGATGGTTGCACATTGCCTTGCCAGCTGCACGGCTACAAGCAAATGATTTAAAGACTGCATGCTCTGCAGCTGCTACGTGCAGGATTATCTGCGAAAAGGTAGTGAGGACATTAGTGCAGTGATAGTATCTGTGACTCTAGTATAAGGTTGTTAGATGTAGTTTCCACATGAGGACACAGAGTCTATATTATGGAGTTAGGGAGTGAAAATAAACCCGTAGCGCTTGGACTCAGTATTTTATCTGGCTGAATGCATTGCATGTGTTATTTAAACAGGATACATCAAACCATCTCCACCATATGCACATTGAAAATAACCTCTGAGCTTCACTTGACATGGACTATACACAGAGGAAAACTCATACGACAGCTGTGTGTCTGACTTTGCTTTGGAGGAAAGAGGGGAAAAAATTAAAAATGAAACATTTGACTGTGTAAAATATATGTATATATACATGTATAAAATATATAGGCAAGTGTACATATTTAGAATTACTCGGCCATTAAACCATGTGCAATAGAATATGTGAAAATAAAAATAAAACAGTGTATAAATTGGCTGCCTTACATTATCTATAGTGCCATGCAGCAGGATGGCAAAATAATGTGCATTTCCTCCTTTTTGATATACTGCTCTGAGAACACCTGGCAAATTGGGGTGTGCCATTAAATTAGGCACAGTCCTGTTTTTGTTTGACCCATCCACCACCCCTCCCGCCTACCCTAAATGGATTTATCGCTCTAAATATACATTACATGATTTCCTGCTTTCCACCTGCGATAATATCTGTGAACACTAGCTGGGGGGGGGGGCTAACAATAAAACGTCAAATGTTGGTGTTAATTACTGCTTGAACAAACGACACCTGCTGTCATTTTCCGGAGGAGGACAGTCTAATTTATCCACATGTGCATGGAGTTAATGCACAGTGAATTTAATTTATGCACATTAATTGCTTCTTTTTTTTTTTATTGCATATAAAAGATATTCCCTCAAATCATATTGGCTACTGCACACGGTGTACTCTTATCATTTTTAACTTATTGAATGCAGACTTCTCTGACAGGTTAGACACTTTAAAATGCAAAGTGTCAGGTTAATGCTACGTTTATTTAATGGCAGGTGTGTTGAGTTCTCAGGTTTAGTGTGAGATCCTATTAGAGTCGGTGTGATTAACAATGGATGACAAACAGAATGAGGGTCTGGGCAACAGATGTGATGTACATATGAGAGTCAAGAGTGACGACCCGCATTAGAGCCAGGGTGAGAGCCTGTGATGGGCCCTACATGCTTCACAACGCTGTGTGGCCCAGATAAATAGTCTGACAGGTCCATCAAAAGTGATGTAATGCTTTTCATGTCCCTCAACAATGTGTCCGAGGACCAATGATCAAGAGCTCTCACTGGCAGGGGAAATTACATGTAGGTGCAACGTCCACATTCACTGGAATACCAACCGAATTTTATCTTGAATATAGTTGTTTTTCAGTATAATATTGTATTGTATCATCGATTATTTGAATCATACATTAGAGAATAGTCTTGTGCGGACTCTACTTTTTTGTCACTGTAATAAATAAGATTATTATTCAAGTGTCCCAATAAGCCAGGACAGTGTGGCTGCTTGCACAATACCAGGACCCTGAAACTGAAGCACCTAAATGGAATTCAGCCATCATTAATTGTATCATTTACACCTGTGCTTTTCCTACTGTGACATGTGAAATTCTTAACTTTCTTTAGATTCTTCATGGTAACATGAAGAGCTTTTCCATTTGCTCCTGACACCTTTTAAAAATGGTGGTCTTATTTTGTCCCCAAGACAATGGTAATTGCAAAAAAAAAAAAAAAATCAATTTGTATACACAGGGATTTATCTAGAAAACAAATATCCACGAGAGTCATGCTAACCAACCATCAGTCTCTGATGAGAGGTGGAGAGGTCTCTTTCATCTGTGCCACAGTGTAAAAATTAGTCCATGGAGTGGTTATTAATTTCTATTCTGGATCCAGTGTCCTTGTTTGTTTGAGAAAGACAAAGACCGCCTGCATACATGGTGTCTCCAGCTCCCCTCGCCCTTCTGTTGTGCTCCCCCTATTTCAATCTGCCCTCTTCAATATCACCCACCCCTCACTCACTCTCCAGGCCCCCATCCAATCCTCATTCCTGAGATGTTGTGGCGTCTGTGACACCATCAGCCATGTTCGAAGGGTCATTAGCACAGCCATCATTAAATAAATGAAATCAATCCCAAAAACAGCTGGCTCCTGGGGAGGGAGGGGGATTTGGGAATATACCGAGAGGTTCAGGCAGAAAATATTGATGGGGATGCTGTTGTGATGTGAGCGCGCGCGTGTGTGTGTGTGCGTGCGTGTGTGTGGCGGATGGCGGAAGGCCTCATATCATGAGCTTTAGATTGTTCTCGATCTTCGCCACAGTAATTATGATGTAAGTGGAACAACAGCGTGAGGTGTGTGTGTGGTAATTAACCCCAGGCAGCTGAGAAATGAGTCTAATGAGGAGAGCGGGACGTTGAATCTGTTCAATCAATCCTTTCTCTCTTTCTCTCTCCTCTGGAGCATTTAAATGTATCAGTGACCTTGTAATGGTTAACTGCGACACACATTTGAACCCATTTAGCACATCGCCCGCTCTTCATTTATTTTTCTTCTCGGTTTTTGTCACATTGAAGGGGACTCAAGGAGTCTCCTTTGACTTTGCGTTGTTAGAGTTTATCTCTTGTTCAATCCTACAGTGTATATGGAGAATTCTTCAATGCGGTCAGTCTCACAAGCTCATATGTCAAATTAGTACAACAAACTAATGAAGCCTTGAAAATGTTGTTAGATGATTAACATGAAAATGGAATATTAATTTAAGAACTAAATTTCAAAAGACGAGGGTAATAGAGTGAATCATACATTAGGGGCCATTGGATGAATGTCATTACACCAATATTATTGCCATCTCAACTAAACAGCAATAAAAATTTGGTCTGTTTTATTGCCCTGAATCACTGACAATCTTCAATATAATTAACAAAAAGTTAGATCAATTAAACTGCCATTTTATGCAATTAAACTGGCCTGTGGAGTAATTGGAAATTACAGAACACAAGAGGGCAATGTATTCAAGTTTGCCGACAGAATGTAATTTTAATGTTTGTGTAGAAAATGTATTTTAAGGGTGGTGTTAATTGTATGAAACAAATTAAACACTTGTGCATTGGGATTAGTCGTGCAATTTAAACAGCTGGCTTGATGTATTATGTATTTGGTACTATAAATTATTGGATAATGTATCCTAAATTATATAAATTGTTCAATAATAATAATAATTCAGAAGTAGGGAAAAATGGTGGAGGTTTGTATGCAGTTTGTCTATTTTCCATATGAGATTACCTAGCTTCCAAAGTATCATCCCTGCACCAAAAACAATATGAAACATGGCTGCTGGTTAGCCATTACATTAGGTGTATAATTAGTTTTATCAGAGGTTTAACAAGATTGTGTTAATGAGTAATTCTGGTCCTCCTTTTATATGCGTACAAGTGGTTTTGTTTGTCTGTTTTCTGTTTTTCACAATGTCCCAGAGGTATGATTAACTAAAGTGATGATTACAATCACTTCTCTATCTAGTGATACTGGGAAGATGGTGGATGTTTCGTCTATGATGCCAGAAAAAGAGATTCAGGGTCACACTGGGGTCTGTCAGCGTCTCATATGGAGCAGAGGGCATGGAGGTGAGCCACATGATTCAACGCCCTGTAGAGGGGATGGCACATTAATCTGTAAAGTAACATGATCTGTCACAAATGGGGGTGTATACCGCAGCCAAACTCATGACTAAAGGCGCTATTAGCAATGCCAATCAGAGCACTGTTCACTCACATAACCAGGCCAACCCTTCCAAATTACAAGGCTAGTTCACACAGAGAGAATGCATCAATATAATTGGAAATTCTGACTGGAAACCTGTTATTTTCAGGGGTGGTAATGCTGTGAGGCATACTGTGACTAAAATAGATTGAGCTCATGATGTAGAACATCAGATAGCAGGACTACAGAGCAGTTCATAACTATTATGACAGTTTTGCATTGGCTCTGTACTCAGCTTTAATTTGAGGTTGTTTACATCCACATCTGATTAATTCTCTAAGTGCAGCGCTTTGTATTAGGCCTGGGCGATAAAACGATAACAATATCTATTGCAATAGACACATCATCAATAGCAATAAGAATGGCGTCGTTCCCTCGGACAGATATGAAATATGTATATATACACTTTGCCGGCCGTTAAAGGAGACCTATTATGCTCTTTTTCAGGTTTAAACATGGATTTTGGGTGTCTACTAGAATATGTTTACATGCTTAAATGTAAAAAAACACTTTGTTTTTCTCAGACTGCCCATGGCTGCTGCACCTGTATTCACCGCCTGTCTGAAACGCTTCATTGTAGTGTCTGTCTCTTTAAGACCCCCTCCCGAAAAGCCCAGTCTGCTCTGATTGGTCCGCATTTCTGGTATGCATCTCTCGCTTAGCTCCAGCAGTCGCGACGCTGCTGAGAGGCTGGCTAACAGAGTATATATGAAAGTAAGTAAGTGTTAAATTGTTAAAAAGTGGTAAGTAAGGTGGTTTAATTTAAAATAAAGTGGTGAAATTCACCCCTTTTTTTCCTGGTAATTATTAAAAAATTGGTCATTAAAAATCATCTAAAATGGTCGATATCCGCCAATATGAAAAAATGTTATCATGATAACTTTTTCAGCTATATCACCCAGCCCCACGTTTTGTATACTCCCAAGGATAAAAGGGGCTACGAGTAAAGCACACCGTTCACCCTATATGGATGTAAACAGCCTCAAACACCCGTGAAGCAGAGAGTCAGCACTTTAACGTCAAAGTCATTTTTTGTTTTGAAATACAGTTTGCTTGAGTACAGGGCTAACACACTGAAAAAATATGTCACTGTCCAAATACCTACAAAACTGAAGTATATGTCATGTAGCTCCTTTTAATCATCACAGCAACTGCAAGACTTCTACTCAATTCGTCAGGGGAGAATCAATAGTCGGATGTGACTTCATGAGGTTTCTGATGTTGATGTTGTGGTACATCAGGGCAAAGGTATATGGATAATTTGGTTAGGTTTGTTTGGTTGCTGTCAGTCTTTACAGATGACAGACGTCAGCTAGCACCTCGAGAGTTCGGTTTCACTTTGCCGCTAGTTGTGTTTGTTGCCGTGAGCTGCACTAATTTTACATCATTATATTTACTTTGCAGTCCTAATGAATTAAGTTGTGCCGTGGAGATTTTTTTTGTATCATTATCACCCACTCCTGCTAGAATATATTCATTATGTTATATTATGCTCATTTGATTGACTCGTGTCAGAACATTTTTTAAAAGGGTCAGAGTAAAGTTCATCATTATTTTTAACAATAGCATGATGGATGCGAGGACAGATTATGTTTTCAGTTGCATTTTCTTTAAATTCTGAATTCATGATCTGTCACTCATCAGTATTACTGCAGTTTGAATATCATTGTTATTTCATGACATTTTAAACACTTTTTTTGTGAGATTGAGAAGAAAACAAAAGTGTGTTGTCCCTGATGGTAGGTGTAGAGGATAACAGTTTATATTTGTGATACAGGACCCAGACCTGAAGTGGTTTTAAGCTTTAAGTGCAAACTAGTCTCGCGTAGCCAGATCTATCTCCACAGTGCTGGAGGAAGGTCTGGATCCAGTGCGTTTACACTCTTGGATCGCGAAAAAAAAAAAGAAATCTCTGGCTTGTTTGCATTTCTTTAAACCAATCACTATCGTCTTGGGTGGCGATACGCCCCGGATGCAATGATGGTGCTTCTGCAAAATAGTGTCGGGAGGGAACTTGTTTTGGTGGACCACTTCCTGTCTGTGCAGGACGTAAGGCTTTATCCAGGCATTGTGTAAACTGCAAAATAAGTATGACAAGAGATGAGGTTGCTCTCAGAAAACACGTGTCTCATCAGAGAGTTTCATTTAGTTTTATTATGAAGCATGTATTGAGTCTTCTAAAATGTTGTTTTATAACAGCTTATCATATATAACTTTGCAGCTGATTCCAGCAACCAATACAGATGTCTAGAATATCAGGATTGTTTGTGATCTCCAGCTCTGTATCTGTACGCCCCTTGCTCCCAAACAGACATGAAACAAGACTTGCAAAATCTATTTTCACTTTGCCAAAGAGTGTGTCAGTCACCTCTGCCCAAATGGTGTTAACTGCTGGGTAAAACAACAGTATCAACTTCTCCACAGCCATGCCAGCTTTGATCTGAGAGGTTTGTGTCCATTCTTGATGGGGGTGATACAGTACATGCCCTGTGTACAATCTGATCTGTGAGACTCAGAATCAAGCAGAGCTAGAAGTTAGAACAGAGCTAGAACTCCTGTAACATCAAACCTTTTGTAGGTTTATTTATTTATTGTTTTTTTTTTTATCTCAAAAATGTCAAAATTACATCAAATACTGTCTATTAGGTGTAGATACACATATTTACCCTGGTCATATACTCAGTCAGTCCCTGCTCTGTGTCCTGCTGTCCTGGGCCCTGATATGTGAATGATCCAAGGATTATTTTTCTCAAGATTTTGGGATGCCGAGGAATGCCTGATATTTTTATTTTATTATTTTTTTTTTTTACCTCTCAGTCATTCTGTCTCTGCCTCTCATTTAGAGTCTGTATCTGTTTCTGCTTCAGCCTAAGTCTGTTCCTTTCTCACTGTATTGCCAGTTCCCATTCTCACTACCAGACATGAAACCTGTATCTTGGTCTGAGCCTCTCTATTCTGTCCCTCAGCCAAAGGTTGTCCCTCAGACCATGTCTGTTCCTGAGCTTTTATCTGTCTCACTGTCAGAGCAAGCTTCTGTCTGTTTCCTAGATTGACTTTTGTAAGCCTGTAAGTCGGTTCCCCTCAGAGCTTGGCCCTTGTCAGTTTATCTTCATTCTGAGCTATAGTCCTGTATGGCATTTCCCCTTTCAATCTTTTAGTCTTCCAGCATCCAGCCCGCCCATACTCTCATGGTTCTCAGCCTGCCCCCTTGGTTTTTGGGTAGGCCGTGTGGTTGGATTCATTGACTTTTGTGGTTCTGACTGTTTTCCCCAAGCCATCATCCTAAGTGTTTCCGCACGTCTTCCCAGCATCTGGGCCACACTCCTGAGCAGTTTCCCCTGTCCCCTGGCTGCCTTCCCGAGCTGCCCCACCACTGTTCCCACTGCCTGAGTAGTTTTTCCCTGCCAGTTACCAGTGCCCAGGCAGACCCCCTGAGCAGTCCAGCCTGTTTCTCCAGTCCAATGATCATCCTCCTGGCAACTGTCACTGCATCCCTGCTCCCTGTTACCACATCTGGCAAAGGTTTTAGTTGTCAACCTGGGACCTGCCTCTATCCAACCCTAACCACTATTCTACAGAGCAGGGTGGTTGTCTTATGATCACACAGCTAGGATTACAATGTGTAACCACTATTATGGCTACTGGCAGAAATCCCAGCTCCACATTATGACTAAAATCAGTGTAACTGACCTCTGGGCCAATAGCCCATTTGTCAAATTTCAGCCATACCCAGTCCAATCATTTGTCACTTTTTTAGATATATACTTCACTAAAAAGCATTGTCATTGTCAGACTATTCTTTAGAAAAGCAGGTCTATTTTAGTTAATGTGAGAGTCCCGTCATATGAGTCATTTCAGTAAATCATCACTGGCTGGTTTTAGCTGCTAAAAAAAACTGAAAGCAAATTTTATCAGCATTTGCAATGCTAACTTGAATAACTTAAAACACAACGTTAATTTTCAATATTCTACATGGAATCAGAACATTGTTTTACAATGTTCACAACTTGTAAAATAATAGCTCTAAAATTAATCATCCTAAATGCAAGAATGCCACATCATTTTTTCATTAACATCATCCTGCCATAGACCTGCAATAACTGATTTTTTGGTCACTTGGAGGTGGAGGAAACAAAATGTAAAACAACATTTAAACACAATACTGACATTTTATGATATGGCGGTTTCTTATTTACACATCTAGCAGGAGTCATGTTTTTGGCCAACTGATGAATGTAGTGCAAGTCAAATATTTACTTTGTTTTTTGGTCTCTAACAACTCCTGAGGGAAATATCTGACTCTTAAGTTGCTAAACGCTCCGCTATTCAGCTGCTCACTACTAGTCGCCTATTTTGTCCTTGGTACTTGGTGATGAGAAGGTAGTGTACTGTGAGTTCTTAGAGCCTTTTCTCTGAAAACAGCTACCTTCTGCAGCCAAGAATGAGGCCATTAGAGCTGAGTGACTGAACCAAAACAGTAAAGTTGTGGGGCGGACAGCTAAACAATGACCTGAAAGACACTATAAAGGTCCATAAAACTAAGGAGAACGTCAGAGTCGGGTGATAATTTCCTGTGGGTTTGTCACTGTAAATTACTCATTTCACATACAAGTAGTCATCCAATGTTGGTAGAAAAAATATTGATTATAGCCACTTTAAAAATGATGTTTTCTAAATTGTTGAGCAGCCCCATTTTATGCAGTGAAGGTACAGAGAGCACAGAAAGTAGAGCAGAGAAGGTCTTCAAGAATGTATGAATGCAAATGGATTTTCCCCAAATGAAAAGAGGAAAAACAAACACCTTAATATCACAAGTGTTTACAACCATCGTTCATATATTAATTAACCAAGGAGGTGGGCTTTGCATTGGTAAATGACACCACCGGTTTCCCCATAAGGGTGGAGCTGACAGATGACGATTACGATGGAAAAACCTTGATGTCGCCATTCTCTGTAGCTGAGGATTATTGCTGGTGACAGGTAGGGTTGTTCCACACTCACACAACTTGAAACAGTTGCCACAGGGTATACACACCTCATCAGTCTTCACCTGTCCAAATCATTTTCAGCATCAAACTAGCAAGCGTGCAAGCACCCTAAAAGGTGAATTTAAGAAATTATGTAAAAATTGAAAAACTACCCTCAGACCTCAGAGGGTTAAGATCAGGCATTGTGCTAAATGCTGCACTGTAAAGATGGAACATTTGTCTTGATTTGTCTAGATTTTCTAAAGCCTGAAACAGAGCCAAGAGAGAGGTGCAGAAGTCTACTTTCTCTCAGACCACTTGAATTACAACATGCTGAATGGTTAGTATGGATTTTTTGCCCAATGACACTAGAAATATTCTGCCTAATGCACCTTAAAAGATGAAATTTGGTGTATTTTGCATATGAGCCCTAGCTGCAACAACACTCTCACATAGCCAGATATTTTGAAAGGCTGACATCTGTAGGCTATCTTTCTTATTTTGGAAATTCAATAGGACTTATATTGATCTAAAAATGCACTAATGTGTAAAACAGTGTCTATCTTTATCCTGATGTGTGCAGGAACTCCTCTTTTT
This sequence comes from Heterobranchus longifilis, assembly GCA_028570985.1. NCBI lineage: Eukaryota > Metazoa > Chordata > Actinopteri > Siluriformes > Clariidae > Heterobranchus > Heterobranchus longifilis. Next base: position 1,994 of record JAOVVB010243228.1, on the reverse strand, counting down.
TGGTTACTTTGGTTAACCCTGTGCACAGGGTATCTTCAGTTTGCACTAATAAATGAATTCACTGCCATGATACTATTTTGTTTTCCAACAAAACTACTTGTAAGAAAGCACCAGGGTCCTTTTTGAGATGCACATTAGTCATGCCATCCCTGAGAGTCACTGACAATATGAAACACTCTACAAGCTACTCTGTGTCTACAAGTGTCTGTGTAAAGGCTTGTTTTAACTTGACCAATCAGCTCTAAGGTGACGTCTAACTTCAGGATGGTTTAACAAGTGAAGCTCATTAGCAGAGAAGCTGCTTATCTGGACTGACACCCAAAACGCCCCCCCCCCCCCTTCACAAAAGATGACAATCAACACTTTGAAGCAAACCACTTAAACTGTATTGAATGGGGAGAAAATACAGGTTCTTTATAGACACCAGGTGAATAAATTAAAATGAAAGCTCAAAACAGCAGGGAAACTATAGATTTGCTGCTTTTTTCACCAAAAAGGTGCATGCATACTAGCTTCATAGTTCAAGTGAAAGTGTATGTTGAATGTCAGGACACCTTTGGAGTTCAAAAGGAATCAAATAACTGGCTTAGGGGGATTAACTTTAAAACATGCTACGCCAGGGCTGTGCAAAATATCTCCATTACTTTGTTCCACTTTAGGTGTTGAAAGAGTGGCCTTTTGGCAAGACTAATCCATGTAAATAAAATGAGCTAATGAATATGAATGAATGAACAAATGAATGAATAAATAAATAACATATAACCACATACACCACCACATGCTATTACATCTCTTTGTATAGACCTGAGTACAAGTCCTGTGGATTAAAAAAAAAAAGTCATGTTTGCATTCAGCGTTTTCTCACCAAAACGCACTGTGTATCATTTAGGCCGAACAGATGCATGAAATGCAAATCCTTCCTCATGAAATATTAGCAAAGCTGATCTCGCAAATATTTTGAAACCCACAATGTCTGCATCGAGTAGCAGTCTTCTTCTTCCCTGCCTTTTAGTGGCATACTGACATGGACATGCAGCCGCCGCAAGCTGTCAGTCACTAAAATAGCATGATTTTGTTTCACCTTTTTTTTCTTCTTCTTCCTTGTTTTTAATGGCTTTGCATTAGGGGTGGGGGAAAAATCGATTCACCTAAGTAGGCTATTGTGATTTTTTTTTTTTATCAATTTATTATTATTTTTTGCCTGAATAGATTCAACTTTAGTCAGTGTGGAGGTAGGAGGAAATGACTGCTTTTATTGTTGTAGTCTATGAGTAACGTGACGTCATATGCATTTCAAAATAGCGGACGGACCGAGATCCATACAGTAAACACACATTACAGTAAACACACATTACACGAAACACATTGACAGGAAAAGCAGAGCTAGACACGACTAAAGCTGCATGCAAACTCATGTACAGGTATCATATTGTAGTAACGGTAATACGACCAACATGAGTGCACATCTTGCATGACTGCGGTAAAGCCAGCCGTCATTCACACCTCTGTGGTCAAACCAACATTACAACTGTAGTGTACCCATATATATATATATATATATATATACTGACATTTATGTTAAATGCATTCAAACTGACCATGGATGTATAAAGAGAACGGAGCTGACGGGGAGAGCTTGCACCAGACTTGGAAGCGGAAGGATACAGGTATGAAATAAGGTGTTAAACGGTATATACAAAATACATATGGAAATAAGATTAATTGGATTGTATTCACAAGAAGTATAAAACATGTTACTTGTGTCCCTTATAAATTAAAAATGTACTCACAACTGTGAGGACAATGTGTTTTATACTTTTAATTTTTGTGTTTCTGAAAAAAAAAAAAAATCCTAACTGAATTCCTGATTCAGTTTTGCCCATGGTCTAGTGTTTAAAAAGTATAAATCGTAATATTGAATCGCAATACATATCGAATCGGGGGAAAAGAACATCATCCCAGCCCGAGCTTGCATGCACAAAACATTTGCATTA